>CAKNXH010000117.1:405343-482507 GCA_932178445.1 Andricus quercusramuli
GAAAAATCTTTAAATTTTAAATTCTAAATTTTAAATTTAAATTCATTTTAATATATTTTTCGTTTAGAATTCATCTCTTTTGTCTTAAAATGTCACTATCAGGTTGAAGATTTCACGTTTTTTGAAGCTAAACTACGTTGCTCATTATTCATTTCATTGCTTGAAGATTTAACTACTTTATAGGAAATTAATTACTTATTGGTTGAAAATTAATTTTCTTAACTGATAATTTAATTATTTTATTGCTGGTTGAAAATTGTTCGTTTGTGATTGAAAATTAATGTATTTTGTTGTAAATTTATGTTTGCTCATTGAAAATTTAACTACTTGGTTCAAAGTTAAATGACTTTGTTGAAAATCTATTTTATTAGTTATGAATCTATCTCCTTGATTACAAATTTGAATATTTTCTTGAAAGTTATTGTTTCTCCAAAAAAAATGTTGCCTCAGCGAGCAGTTTGAGAATACAGTAGAATTATTATTTTTTTTCTAATAGTAGAAAAAGAATTGCATCGCTTGATAAAAGTAGCAAAAAGTGTCAATACTGGCGTGAGTTCGAGACCTGCATTTCTTTTTAAAAGAAATTTTACGATTTCTAGGAAGGAAATATAATTACCAGAGGAAGAAATTATTTTTGGTTTCCTCTATAATAGGTAAGTAAATATAATTTACCGACCATACCTAGAACTCAGTACCAGACACCCATGGGTGAAAAAGGGTAAGGTTATTGGGGAGGAAAAGTCGTAACTCCAACTTCACTCTCACGTCGTACGAGTATAATAACTCGGCAGCAAGAACTGTGGTGGCCAAATAATAACCGGAAACAAAACAGCCGGCAAACAATGAAGCTTGCGTGCAAAGGCAATAAAATATGATAAACGACATCGTCTGGGTACTTTTCTCTTTACCAGAGGAACCGTAATTGAACAATATACTTCCCAGTCTAAATACCATACAAACGCAGACTGGTCCAATGATTCCTCTCTCAGAAACACTGAGCAATTCATCAAGATAACGCAGGGAAGAAGATAGAATATTAATGAGCAGATGAAAAGGGTTCGCGTCTTTTGTGTATTGTTCAACCTGCTTCATATATTTAATTATTTGATATTCGTTAAGTAAGACAAAATGCTCGTAATTTATAGCAACTCTGCGAAATCTTGATAACAGACTTTAGAGCCCAGAATGCTCTCAAAACAAGGCAAATTGTGTGATTTTTTACAAGAATGAAGAAGTCAATTTTTTTGTTATTAAATTATTGAATATATCGCATTGAATTCAATACAAATAACTTCAAGACCCCAAGATTTACAGTCGAAATATATTGCGTGTTCAAGAACACACTTAAATATTCCACCAAAAGAGATACATTTTAAACAAAAGAGTTGAGTTTTGAAGATAAACAGTCTAATGCTTTAGAAAAAATAGTGGACTTTTGAAATCGGAGAGATGAATTATCAACAAAAAACATCATTTTCAACCAAGTAGTTGAGTTCCTAATAAAAAAGATGACATTGCTGAAAAAAAAATTTAGAAAAAAAATTCAACTAAATTGTCAAATTTTCAAGCCGTTAAGACGAATTTTCTAAGAAACAGTTGAATGTGCTGTCCGAAAATATGAATTTTCAACAAAAAAGTTAATTTCCAACCAAACAGTTACAATCTCGACCAAATAGTTGAATTTAAAATAAAAAATCTGTTTTCAACAAAAATAGCATAGTTACATTATTTATTTTAAAAAAATTATTCATTAAATTCAAATAATTAATTTTCAATTTGAAAAAATGAATTTCCATCAACAAAAACTTTGAACAAAATAATTCAATTTTACAAACATAGAGATGGATTTAGAATCAAACAAATAATTTTGAACGAAGTAATTGAACTTTTAAAAAAAGAAGCCGATTAATTTTGAAATAAAATGTTTCATTTTTGACCGAAAGGATCAATGTTTAACTAAGAAAATTGATCATCTATCAAAAAAAATGAATTATTTACAAAATACATGAACTTTTAACAATGGAGTTAGGTTTCCAAGCAAATAGAGGACTTTTCAACGAAAATAATTATTTTTTGAACCAAGTAGTTCAATTTTCAGAAGAAAAACAAATTTGCAGGAAAAGAGTTAGAACATCGACAAAAAGAATTAATTTTGAGCCAAATAATTACATTGCTAACCATAAAAGATAAGGTTTCTACCAAACCAGATTACTTCTTAACTAAATAAAAGTTTTCAACCAAATTGATGAATTTTTAAAAAAAAAAGATGAATTTTCTACCAAAAAAAGATGATATTTACAACAAACTGTTTCAACTTTCAATCAAGTAGCTCAAAATTAATTATAAGGGACCAATTTTCAACAGAATATTTAAATCATCAACGTAGGCAGATTAATGTTCAATAATACAGTTAAATTTCTAATCAAAAGAAATTACCTTTCTACCAAATTGGAATTTTCAACCAAAAACATGAATTTTCAACCTAGAAGATTATTCTTGTACTAAAAATCTCAATTTTCTGCAATGGATGAATTCCAAACCGAAAAAATAACCTAATTTGCTTACTTGGTTCTATTTTTTCAGCTCGTATTTACGCGAAAACATTAGAAAAAGGGAAGATTCTTGAAAACAAGGGAAAAAAGAGGCATTTTTACGAAAAGTTGAAAGGAGGGGGATAGCGGAAAGAGTATTAAGTCTGTGATACGGAAATGAGTTGCAAAAGAGTGTCTCTCTCGCACGATATTTGTGTGAAAGAGAGAAGAAGAAGGAAATTCATATGGAAAAAAAAGCGTACGTAAGAGACACTCTTGTGCTCTGCGAATAAGAGAGAAGGAAGAGGAATAAGGGTACAAAAGAAAGACTCGTAGGTAAGAGCCATTCTTATGCTCTGCGAATGAGAGAGAAAGAAGGAGAAGAATAAGGGTACAAAAGAAAGACGCATAGGTAAGAGCGATGCATATGCTCTTGCGAAAGAGAAGAAGGAAGAAGATGAGAAGGAGGACGAGGAGGAGGAAAAGCGTCCTAAAGAGACTAGCGTGTGTGAGAGACACTCTCATGCTCTGCGAAAGAGAGAGGCAGAAGAAGAAGAATAAGGGTACGAAAGATACACACGTACATAAGAGCCATTCTTATGCGCTGCGAAAGAGAAGAAGAAAAAGGAAGCGAAGGAGAAGGAAGAGGACGATGAGACGAAGCTTACGAAAGAGATAAGAGTGTGTGAGAAACTCTAATGCTGTATACAAAGAAAGGAAGAAGACAGAGGAAAAGCGTGCACTAGAGGCAAGTATGCGTAAGAGACACTCTTATACGCTCCTACGCATGCGCGCTCATGCGTTACAAATGCGTTAAAATGCACAGGCTCTAAATTCAGCAGCATTTTTTTCTTTCCGTCTGAATTGCAGAATCTCTGGTGTGGAATGCATCAGACAAGAAAAAATTTGTAAGCCATACATGATACCTTGATAACACTCGAGATACATTCATGGCCGAATAATTCGCGTAATAGAGTGGAGGCAGGAGTAGTAAGTTAGGACGGGTTTTGCTAGTTGGTTCTAGGTTCTGCACTCGTGGGTCGAGCTGACCTACCAAAAACCGAGTGTGCAAATCGTGCATACTGAGGGCGCTTCCTTCGCGTACATTCATACGTGCCCAGCGAGGAGAGAAGGTATGAAGAGAAAGCTTAACTCACTTGTGTGCAAGCTCATACTCATTTGTGTGCAAGCACATTCATGTGCGAAAGTACATGAGGGGCAAAGGGAGGTTGGCAGGTAGGTTACGTATGAACGGAACTAACGTATGAGGTTGGAGCGTGGCCAGCCACTATTTCACACGGGCAACGAGGGCAGGACTGGCATCCTGGTCGTCGGCTAACCTCTGGGCTGACCAATGGACCACCGGATAACCTATGCTACCTGGCTCATCCTCTGGAAATATGCTTATACTATCAAATCGTAATATGATCCTCTCCTGAGCTAAAATATCGGGACATTTATTGCTAACACGAAATGTGTGTCCAGCTTCTATGCTTTCCAGATAATCTGTAGTCATGATATATTATATATTATATTCATTTTTGTCAGTCGAATTGTTCAGAAAACTGTAAAAGAAGAATTTTCTTCATTTTCAAGGTTTCGGACACCAGGTAGACCTTTATAGCTTCGGTCGGTTGTCCATCCATCGTACTTTTCTCCCGCCACAACCAAAAGTTATTTTAAGCAAAAGGGTATAAGCGCCAATGTTTGAAATTCCTCAAGCACATGAACGCCAAAGTTTGGAATTCTAAAAAAACATAAGCGCTAACAATGTCACTCTAAAAGGGCATAAGCGCCAATATTTGCCAAAACAAAGGGGCGTAAGCGTGAAGTTGTGGAATTTCAAAAGGGCATAAGCTTAGAATTCCAAGTGGGTATAAGGGCCAACATTTGCGATAGAAAAAGTGTCAGAAAGAAGGTTTAAACCTGCTTTCGAAATCTGAATGAGTAAAAAACTATCAGTTGCATTAAGTACTCGCTCTTTGTACTTTCTCCATATTTTTGCACAAACCTATTGAATTTTGAATATTAAAGTGGATATGAAACTTCACGCCTGCTAAACATACACTGCACGACGCAAGTGGAATATGGAGGCAACTATCTTTATCCACACAAAAATTGTATTGCTGGACCCAATAGTCTCCCTTCTGCAAAATACGCTATTTCTTCCTTTCACTCATAATATAAAATTGTCATATTCACATCAGAATCCGCTATCTGCTTTCCATGCTTGTTTTCAAGCAGGGTAGGAGAAAAAGTGTCGTGTGTATATCTTGTGTGACTGCCGCCCTCGCTTAGCTCGGGCGGCAAGTTCAAACTCGTCAAAATAGCCTTTTTTACTTCTTGATACACAATGTACTATTCTGTACCTCAGTCTCAGACTGCTCATTCAGATATTGCAAAAGAAAATACAAATTTCATTTTTCATGATGACTTTGATATTTGTACTTTGTTTTGTAATAATTTATACTATCAGCTACTCTAAAAAATGTATCATTTCATCAAATTAAAAGGTGAACAACTTTTGTCTATTACCTTTTTCTTACCTTGTGTCATTTGTCACAATTAAAACACAAACTTTAATGTTATTTTTCACGATTAAAACAAAAACTACGCATTCTATCAAAAAGTGATCAATAACAAATTTGCAGACTTTTTTTGGGTGCACAATTTTTGTCTTCTCATCGTTTTTCGTAGCTTGTATCGTTTTTCTGAACATTTTTTTTTATTCTCAATGTTTTTATGAATGAAATAAAAAGTACGGGTCCGAATAAAAAATGATTAAGAATAAATTTATGGATCTTTCTTGATTAGACAATTGTTTCCGATCAATTTTTTTTCGTACCATGCGTCGTTTTTCCAAAAATTCAATTTTGTTTATTTTGATTGTTTTTTGTCACGATTAATATGAAAACTACCTATCCTTTCAAGAAATTATTCATAACAAATTTGTAACTCTTGTTTTGATGAACAAATTTTATCTATTTATTTTTATCTTAGCTCGTGTTTCAATTCAATTTTCAATTTAAGGAAAAAACTTTACTCTGAATTCGAAACAAAACGAAAAGGTTCAGTTTTGTTCGAAACATCTGAAAACAAGAGCTGGAAATACTAATTAATTCAGTTTGAGTGAAATAAAGAAGGAAAGGCTCTGCAGATGAAATCGTTTACTTTTATGTTGTGTCTGCAAACACGAAATACCAATAAACTTATTCGGTCGAAGCCTAATCACGGAATCGCGTATTATCCCTAAGAGGAATATTGGCATGCCGCCAGTCGGAATTCTCGTCCTTATAAGCTCAGATCTGAAATGCGTTTCGCAGTACGCATATTCACGTGGTTCGACAGATCCAGAGTGGTTTGGAACAAGTTTTTTCCGAGGTTCCTAATTTTGTTCGAAGAATCGGATTTAGGCGGTCCACACGCGACACTGGACACTTACGGTAACGATTTGGGCCACCCACGTGAAAGTTCACCCGAAACTTGGTATCGCGCCATTCACGGCAAACAAGAAGAAATGTCGCTCTTAAAGTAAAACGTTAATTACCGCGGTGCCGCGCAAAGGGCTTCTTAAAACAAAAATAAAAAAGACTGGGAAAATATTTTTTCAACAAGAAAGTTGAATTTCTTACAAAAAATATTAATTTTATAACAAAAGGGATGAATTTTAAACAAAAAACTTGAGTTTTCAAGCTAAAAAATCGAATGGTTTAGAAAACAATTGACTTTTTAACCCAAAAACATATTTTTTAACCAAATAATTGAATTTTAGACAACAAAAATAAATTCAGCCCAAACAGTTGAATTCACAAACAAATAGTTGAACTTTCTAGCAAAAGCGAGGAGTGCTAGACTTGTAAAGATAAATTTTCAACAAAATTAAAAAATTGTATACAACAAGAATTACTTTCAACCATAAATAACATTTTGACCTAAATAGTCGAATCATTATGTAAAAAACCGCATTTTCCAAAAGATAGTTGAATTTTCATCTAAAAAAATTTTCACCGGTGAGAATTATCTTAAATCTAAAAAAGATTAACTTTTAAACAAAAAAGACGAATTTTTAACAAAACAGTTGAATGTTTTAACAAACCAGATGACTTTTTGACAGAATAGTTGAGGTTGTAAACAAATGCTTGCATTTTTAGCTATAAAGATAAATATTCAACAACAAAGTTAATAATCAACTAGAAACAATTTCATTACCAACCGCACATACTTTAATTTTCAAGCGAGGAAGAGAAATTTTGCAGACTATAGTTGAATTTTCAATCCAAAAAGACAAATTATCTGCCCAGGAAGTAAAAATTTTCAAATTCTTCAATAGAATAATGAATTTTAAACACAAAAAAATTAATTTTTAACAAAGAAGTTCAACCTTCAACCAAATGGTAAAATTTTCAAACAAAAAAATTAATTCTCAACGATAAATACGATAATTGATATTTCAATCAGGAAAAGATTTCAATTAGCGATAAGAAACATAGGTTCAGCACATCGGAGACGAATTTCCACAAAATTTTTGAATTTTCAAACCGAAAAGGCGTATTCTCTAGAAAACAGTTGAATTTTCAAACCAAAATTATGAATTTTCAAAAAAGTTAATTTTCAATCAATAAGCTAATTTTTAACGAAGAAGTTACTTTTCAATCCAAAAGTTACTTTTAAACGAAAGAGTTGAGTTTCTACAAAAATGAAAAGTTATAAAATTTTCCACCCATAAAATGCGAATTTACAACCACATTATTGAATTAGAAAGAAAAATAAAAAATTCTCAAGAAAATAATTAAGTCTTCAACACGATAATATGAAGTTTGGAGTAAAAAGTTAATACTCAACATTAATGTACTTTTCAACAAAAGAGTTGAATTTTGTTCGAAAATAATAGAATTTTCAGCACAAAAAAAAGACGAATTTTCAACTAAATTTTTGAATTTTCAAACCAGAAAGATGAATTTTCTACAAAATGGTTTAATTTTTAACACGAAAATATGAACTTTCATTAAATTTTTAACTGAAGAGACGGACTTTTAACTAATAAATGAATTCTTGACGAAGTTATTCAAATTGCAACAAAGTACTTGAATTTTCAATAAAGAAGATTAACTGTCCTCCAAAAAAGATAAATTCTCAACAAAGAATGTAATAGTTGATATTTGAACTGAAAAAAAGTTGAATTCAACAAAAAGACCAATTTTTAAATATGGAGTCTAATTTTCAACCATGAAAAATTTTTCAGTCATAAAAGAAAAAGGAATTCAACCAAATTGTTGAATTTTCAGGCAAAAAAATATTAATTCTCAATGAAAAATTTACGAAGTGTCTCGTAATTCAGAAAAACGCAGCCAAAAATTTAATCGTAGAATTTCCAACTAAAAACAATTAATTTCAACCAAAAGTAGAATAGTAAAATTGTCAGTCCGAAAATAAAAAAGTAAAAATATTTTTATTAAAATAGTGTTTTGAACAAATTTAACAATAGTTTTTTTGAACGAAATAGTAGAATTTCCAACCAAAAGAGATGAATTCTAGACAAAAATATAACAGTAGACATGTCAATTAAGCAGAATTAATTTCCGAGAAAAATTAGTTGGATTTTCATATTGCGTTCTATTAATTCAGTTCGCATTTAAGAAAAAAAAACTGCAAGTCTCTTGAAAAAGGGGAAAAAGAGGACTTATTTCAAAAAGCTGTAAAGAGGGAAACCGAGGAAAGAGTGTTAAGGTTGTGGTTAAATGCTTAACTTCTTGTAAACTAAAATCATTAACTTTTATTTTTTCAAGCATTTAAGAAAATTGTTATTCATATTCTCCATATGATACTACATTCTGCCTTGACCGGTTCCCTCTGCGTCGAAAATCGCGACAAATGTAGTTTTTGAACAGGCCCTAATCTAATAAATCAGGAATTTTGCAGTTTTAGCTCTAGAGAATGGGTTAAACTCAGGTCAGAGATTACTCTTGTGAAGGATTCGAATCAGACATCTAACGAGGGTTGAAGAGCCTAATCGGCTCTTTCTAATTAAAGGTTGCTAACCGCTGATACGCGGAGAGAAATTTACGGTTGACCCTCGGGATTTTCGAACGATGTTTCACATCGCCCTGTGCCATGTAGAAGGAAGGGTAGTAGAAAAGGTCCGAGGAGACAACGATAAAAGCAGAATGAAAAAAAATATATAAAAAAGGATTGGGGAAAGAATTGAAAAAAGTGTTGTCCACTTTGCCTTATTTCATTACCTACTTGGAAGGGCCCAGAGGAGGAAGATATGGTGGTTTGTTCTCCCTTTCAGGATTTAGCACCTCTCCGCTTTAATAATGGCGTTAATAACGACGTTGGGCTCTTGCGCGCAAGGGGGCGCTATGGGCAGAAGTGAACCTTTACGCGGACTTAATTACTTACTGTCAGGAGCTTAAGTCGTAACAGCAGCTTACTCACCTGAAACAGGAAAAAGTCAAAGGATTAATTGATTTACCTTCTGCAAAAGTGAGCATTAAATCCCCGACGAGGGCAAGGGACGAGGGAACAGGGTGAGATATTTTATATTATGCAAGAGAAATCTCAGCCAATGAATAATAATCATTCGCCCTGGACCCTCAAAAAGAATCGAGTCAGGAAATTAGAACTTACAGATAGTGACCAATTTTTCAGTTTCACTAAACATTAACATTCAAAAAACAGCGTTTTAATCATATGAAATTTTTAACGAAGAGTTTTTCATTAACGATATAACAGAATTTCAGAATGAAATAAAATTTTTTTAACTAATCACTGGGATTGTCTGCCTACAAGGATGATTTTTCAAGAGAATAGTCGAATTCTCGAATATTATAATACTCGAATATTTGAGGTTTTAACAAAAAGGACAATTTTTAAACAAAAAGTTGAATTTTCCACATAGATAGATGATTTTTTAACCAAATCAAAAAAAAATGGATTGAACTCCAACCAGAACAAGTTGAATTTTCAACCAAGTAATTACATTTTTAAGCTGAAATGACGAACTTTTGACTTTCAAAACTTATAAAAATTAAACTTTTAACAAAACATTCAAATTTCCAACAAAATAGTTGAACTTTCAACCAAATAGTCTTACTTTGAAACTATAAAGATAAATTTTCTACCGAAACCGATGAATTTTAAAAGCAAAAAGACGAATTTTCAATCAGGAAGATATCTTTCGACCAAAAAAGAGGAATTTTCAACAAAATAATTGAATCTTTAACCAGAAGAGACAACCAAATAGTTTAATTTTTTATCAAAAGTATAGTATTTTCAATCCAAGAGGATGAAATTTCTATAAAACTGGTAAGTTTTAAAGCAAAAAGGTCAAATTTTTGAATAAAAGAAAAATTTTTAACCAAAAATGGCGAATGTACATTCTCAGTTTCAAAAATTAATTTTAAACGAAAAAAAAGACAAATTTTACACCGAATAGGTAAATTATCAACCGAGGAGATAAATATTTAGTTAAAAAATAATTTCAACAAAAAAGAATTTATTTTCATCAAAATAAATAAACTGTCAATCATAGAAAAGAATTTTAAATGAAAATGATAAATTGTGAACCAGAAAGTGAGTTTTTAATCAAATTGGTGGATTTTTGAACAAAGAGATAAATGTTCTACCAAGAGAATAGACAAATTCACAATTAAGAAGATGAATATTCACCCAAAAATTGAAGTTAAACTTTTAGTTTAAAAAATTACTTTTGAATAAAAAGCGGTTCACCAAAATAGTTAAGTCTTCGACCAAAGAGATGAAACTTCAATCAAAAAAATATATTTGTAACGAAGTAGTTCAACTTTCACCCAAGCAGCTGCATTTAATTTAAAAAATATCAATTTTTGATAAAGTAGATGAACTTTCAAAAGAATAGATCAATTTTCAACTGAAATGATGAATCCTCAACTGAAATAGTTGAATTTCCAATCAGAACATAAATTTTTAACCAAAACAATAAATTATCAATAAAAAAATTTAATTTTCAATTAAAGAAATGAATTTTCAACTAAAAAATCAATCTTCGTATTAAAAATGTATTTTTAAAAATATAGATGATATTTTAACAAGAATTATGAATCTTGAATCAAGAACATTTATATTGTAAGAAAATAAACGAAATTTCAACTAAAAAGGATCAGTTTTCATGCAAAAATAGAAGCGTTTCATTTTCAGTTCAAGGAATTACTTTCAAACCAAAAAAAGGGAATTTCAGCTAAATATTTAAATTTTCAACAGCAAGTGGAAAGTTCAAATTTTCAGTCGAAACAAATATTTTTAAAACAAGAAAACGAATTTTATACTAATGAGATAAATATTGAAGAAATAATGTATTAGTAGATATTTTAACGAAAAGAGATGTAAATTTCACAGAAATCATAGTTTAGTTCAACCAAACAAGACGAATTTTCGGCAATTTATTTAAATCCTCAACCGATGAAGATAAGATTTTATCCAAATAGTTGCATCTTCGTCCAAAAACGATGAAAGTTCTATTTGAAAACATAAACTTTTGAAATAAAATGAAGAATAAAAAAAAAATTTAACTTTGAGCCAAGAAATATTTAAGTTGAATTTCTATCCCAAAGAGATGAATTGGCAATTAAACAGTTCAATTTTTCACCAAAAAGATTTGGATTTCAACAGAATTGTTGAATTTTTAACCAAATAATAAAATTTGGAACAAAAAATATAATCCTCAAGGGGAGCAACTGCAAAAAAAAAGGTATAGAAATAGAAATACCAGGAAAACAAATTACTAACGAGAATATGACATTACTGTGACCGCATGACTTCATTGTCAAAGTTCTTGTAAAATTTCTAATATAGAATTTTTCATTAACAGAATAGAATAAGTTCAGAATAAAAATCCAAATTCATTATTCTTGCCAGTTAGAAATACGCATTCCCGGACTATTGCAAGATCTTTTCGAAATCCTTGTCCTTCCCTGATCAATAAAGTTCCTCCACTTTTCCCTGATTTTTCCAGGTATTCCTTAAACCTTAATTTAATTTGAAAACATAACTAACTTACCCTAGCAATTCAATTTTATAAAATAAAGTATTGATCTAATTTTTTTTTGAGACCTTCCTTCCGGCAACGCTAAGAAGGAAATAGAATGTAAGGACCTTGATAAGAAAAAAAGAATACGTTATCTGTAGGCAAGCGACCCAGCCAAAGCCGCTAATGGTTTCTTGTGGTAGCTTCTTACCTTAATTTTTGTTTGTGAAACCAAATATTTAAAATATTTTTCATTTTTCGTGCCTCATAGACATAGAGGGAGGTTTGTCATTACCTGCATTTTTAAATATAATTTTTTAACATATTTCGATATTATTCGACACCAGGAGTTCGATAATATAACTGACAAAATGTCCATGTATGCATAAATTTTTTTGTTCACTATATCTCGCACAGTAAATGAGCTGTGATCATGAAATTTGAAAAAATTGTAGCTCTGACCGATATCCGAGCCAGGCAGGATCTTCAGCAAGATCGGCCGTTTAGAAGTAGTTTGTTTTGCGTCTACGAATTTCAAACAAAAAAATTTACTTTGTTTAAATGAGAGACAACTTTTTGATATATGAAATACAAGAATAATATAATAGTGTATTTGCTTGCGATCTTGAGACGCATCAATTGACCTATTGTTGAAACTTTTATGACCCACCAGTACCGATTTATAAAGTTTCAAAGAAATTGGTATATTCTTCTTATTTGAGAGAAAACTTTTCTTATGTTAGGAATATTACTATTCTGTATGCAACTTTGTTCACGTCTTCGAAACACATCGATTGATTTTTTAACGAAACTTCTGTGACCTCTTATGATCTAAAAATACCAATTTATAAATTAAAAACATATATTGCTTATCTTGTTTATGTGAGAAAAACTTTTTAATATTGAGAATGAAGCAATAATGTATATGATTTTTTTTCGTGTCTTTGAGGCGCACCGTTTGCTCAAATTAGGAACCTCTCATGACCTACCATAACCAACCAATATCGTTTTTAAACTTGGTAACAAAAATATATTCCTTGTTCATGAGAGGATTTTTTTTATGTTGGGAATATAAGATTACTGCATTTGATGCAATAGTTTGCGTCTTCAAGATGCGCGGATTGATTTATTGATGATGGCTATTCTCGATTAATCAATAGCTACCTAGAAAGTGTAAAGAAATATTAAACTGTCTATTGTGATAGAACATTGAGACAGAAACATATGCTTGAAAAATATTGGAAGTATGCACTTTTTCTTTTTTTAGAGAAAAACTTTCCTGTATGAGGAAGAAAATTCATTTGATACTCATGAAGAAGCAAAATGCTCATAAAATGAGCATAAATAACTACACTCATAGTGAATACATCTATAGTACTTTGCAGCGGTACTTTATTTACTACTACTGAATATTTTCTCACTGAAACCTCTTGACCTCAGCAAACAATTATTTATTTATTCATCAACTCTGAGATTTTCATCACAGATGCCAGATCACTCTGTTTTCAGTGAAAGTAATTAGTAATCGTACCTGGCAATTACCAAAGGGAAAAAATCGGGGAATACCGTTTTAGCTGGTTCTACGTCGATAAATCTTGGTCGGCGTGCAATTAATCGGGCGCGAGGCAGTCGAAACACAAGCTGACCCTCGGTCAGTGGCGAGTGCCGAGTATCTTTTCCGAACGATTCTGGTAGGCTGCTGTTTCGGACACTGGGGAGTAGTCGAGACCAACATAATAACAACCACCAATTAAAATTCCTTATTATGGAGGAACAATACAGTTGCCGCGGTAAGACATTGGGTGGAAAAAGAGAGGAGATCAGAGATGCAACATTTTTGGAATCCCTCGTGACCTATGTGGTCTGCCCTTCGCAGAAAAAGGGTAAAAAGTTTTCGAAAGTAGATCTACCCTCAGGTCAATTAAAAATAGACAGAATGCGTTGATTTTTGTTTCACAATTAAAAGCAGTAATTCAATAAAAAAGGAACAAAAGAAATAACTCATCCAGGGGACGTGAGGCTTCCCAGCGAAGATCTAACTTTTGAATATCAAGATCCTTACATCTTTCTTCTCTTAGTGAATATAGTGACTTGAACAGGGTGACTTTTGGAGAAAATAGATTAATACTGAGGGAATATGTTCTCAAATTAAAACTAATGTAAGTTATACAATTAATTCAATACAAACCATTTTGAATTTCTAAGATTTCAAGTCCAAATATATCGCATTTTTAACAAGATAATGAAATCTTCAACAAACAAAACTTCCTATCAATGAAGATAAATTTTCAAGAAAACAGATGAGTTTTGAATCTAAAAAGTCAAATATTTTATAAAACCGGTGAACTTGTAACCCAAAAGGTGGGTTTTGAAGAAAAAGGTTAATTTTCAACAATGACAGATGATTCTTCAACCATAAAAGATCAATCTTCAACCAATATTAAATGAATTTTCAACGGAATTGACGAATTTTCAAACTTAAAGTTCAGACTTGAATAAAAACCGAATACTTGAATTGAAAAACACTGATTTTCATCCAAATAGTTTAGCTTTCACGTGAAGAGAAAATTTTTAGGAAAGTAGTTAAATTTTTAACCAACTTCTTAAATTATCAACCCACAATGACGAATTTCGAACAACGCGGTTAAATTTTCAAACGTCAAAAATTAAAATTCAACCAAAAACCAAATGGTTGAATTTTTCACCAAAAAAGTTTATATTTAAAACAAGAAGATTTTAATTTTGAATAAAAATCAGTTGAATTCACCCAAAAACGTGGATTTTTCAACATAATCGTTCAATCTTAAACCAAAATAGATTAATTTTCAACAAAGAAGTTTCATTTTGGACCGAAAAAAATAAAATTTACACCAAAAGAGATACAATATCAACCAAGAAACGAAGTTTCAACAAAAGTGTTTAATTTTACAACCATGAAAGATTTTTCAGTCGGGTGAGGAACAGAAATTCAACACATTAGCTGAATTTTCGAACCAAAAGATGAGTTTACAAGCCAAAAGATGGGTTTGAAGCTGGATAAACAAATTTCTAGAAAGCCACTGAATTCGAAAACTGAAAAATAAATCATGAAAAGAATCAATTATTGAATAAACGGTCAAGCTTTGAAGCAAAGAAGAAGAATTTTAAACAAAATAGTCGAGTTTTCAACCAAATAGTTGAACTGTCAACCTTCAAACATGAATCATTTAACAAAATGTTTTAATTTTCGAACATAGAAGAACCATCCACCGAATGGTTGCATTTTTAAGCAAAAAAAAAAAAGAATTTTTTTGGAGACAGTTTAATTTTCAAAAAAATAGTTAAAGCTTCAGCCAGAACTTATTAATTTCCAGCAAAACAGTTTCATATTCAGTTGAAAAAGATAGAATTCCCAGCAGAAAGATTAATTTTCAAGTCAAACGATGAATTTTTAACACGGAAGATTACTTTACTGTCAAAATAGATGAATTTTCAACAAAAGGCATACATTTTTAACTAAAAAAGATAGATTTTCAACAAAAAATTCAATAGTTAAATTTTCAGTTACAAAAATTACTTTTCAACCAAAAAGACGAATTTTCGAGCAAGTAGTTCAAGTTTTACCCAAGTATTTGAATTTTCCACAAAAAAGATGTATTTTCAACCAAAAATATAATAGTTGATATTTTCACCCAAAAATGTTTGCATTTTCAGCTAATAGTAAACTAATAGTAAAAGCTAATAATAAACAAATAGTTGAATCTTCAACCAAAAATAATTCATTTTCAGTCAAAAAATTGCATTTTTAACTAAAATGATGAAATTTTAATCAAGGGAGATAGATTTTCTAGCAAAAAAAAAGAAATTGACCGCATAATAATTAAATTTGAAATCAATGAAATGAATCTTCCACCAAAAAAATGACATATTCACAAAGCAGTTCATCTTCCAACAAAAATTTTTAAGCAAAAAAGACTTTCTATGAACATATATGAATTTTCAACAAAATAGTTTATTATCAACCCAGAAAAGTGAATTTGAAATTTAAAAAAAAATCGAAAAAAAGTGAACTGTCAACCGAAAATAGTTTTATTAACTAATTTCGCATTTAAGCGAGAAAACAAGCAAATGAGGAAAACGAGGAAAAAGGGGAAGGTTCTGGAAAGCAAAGGTTTACGAAACTCGTAAAAAAGTTGATTTTCTCTCAAGGAAATTACGAAATCATATTTATTCACCGAATCTCAATTTGTGCTAACAAAGAGGGGTTGTATTACATTTATTTGATGGAATGCTTGTAGCACACGTGTGGTAGAAAAGGGCTGCTCGAAGGGCGGATCGTTAAGGGTTAAAGTTACTCTTCACCGCGAAACAAATTAACGAAGTCTGCGTTTCCAATTAAAATGGACCTACCTATGTCGATGAATTGCAAAATATTTGCTTTCAGAGTTTTCGAATCAAAGCGGTCATAATTAATTAGGATGGGTAAATAAACCTTATTTTTTAAGCTTTCTTGTAAATAAGGTAAATGGAAACTTCACTCTCTACGCTATATTTCTGCTCTATCCTTTTTTCAAGAATTCTTTTCCCCCTGTTTTCAAGAAATTTCTCCCTTTTCCCGTTTTTTCGCTTAAGTGAAAAGTGAATTAATAGAACCCAATAAGAAAATTCAACTTTTTTTGATTAACTGTTTATTTTTTCAGTTAAAAAGTCTACTACAGTATTATTTATTTAAAATTTAATTCGTTCGTCCAAAAATTCCATTATTTTGTTAAAAAATTATCTTTTTAGTTAAAAATCCAACTATTTCATTGAGGGTTCATGCATTTTGTTGGAATCTTGTCTTTTTCACTGAAAAATTAATATTTTTGCGTAAAAATTAAACTTCTTGGTTTAAAGTTTAAATCTTTTGTTAAAAATTTATTTTCCGGCTGAAAGTTAATTTGCTTAACTGAAAATGTAACTCTTCCATTTATGGTAGAAAATTGATATTGTTTGGCCAAAAATGGAACTGTTTTTCCAAAAAATTGTCGTTTTGGATAGAATCGTCATTGCTTATAGTAAAAACGTCACCTTTTTCGGTTAAACTGTTTCGCTGAAAATTCATTTATTTCCTTAAAAATTCAACTATATGATTATTAATGCACCTGCTTGGATCAAAATTAATGTTTGGTCGTTCAAAAACTTGTCTTTTCGAATATTGAATTCTTCTTTTTTGGTTGAAAGTTCAACTATTTGCATGGAAATGCAATATATTTCGACGTGAAATCGCAAGAATTTAAAGCGTTTCAAATTAAATTCAATATGGTACCAACATTTATTTTATTAAAAATAATTTCTTCCTCCATTTTATTGAAAAATATCTCCATTCGCTCTGTTCTCGGAAAATTCCAGGCTATGAAATTTCATATCGTGGTAGTTTTAATTACTCTTAATCAATTAACGAAACCCAAAATTGGTAAAGTAATTTATTGACGGCCGCTAACTTGTGAATTTGTAAATTCTCGAAACTGTTAACTTTTTCGTGATTTACACGATACAATTTTTATGTCGAAGTTAGTTTGTGTATGACGTATGATTCATGTAAAACCATTTACCTGTTTGCTTGGTTAATATCAACTCTATTAAGTTCCTGCTGTTATAATATCACATCGACGACACGTTCCATATACCGCTACGCTTGCATAGAGAAGGCAATTTTAATTAAACGCGCCGCTGTTACATGGTCGATACGCTCAGCGCTCCACAAGACAAAAGAAGAAAGTTAAAGGCAAATTTCCTATACAAAAGGCCTGTTTAACATTATAGGCATTAAATCTCACCGGAAAGTAATGAACGTTTTATATTATCAGTTCAAAACTTATATTACTTTTACAATTATTTATGTCTAACAAATGAGTTCTGCTTAATTAATTTATACTATAATTTATTAGGTATTGATTAGGGTGGTCCTTATTCATGTACTCTAAATATATTTTCGGAATTTCCTCGAAATTTTATAAAAATCGGCTCATATTTTACCCTCGCCCAAGGCACATAAAATTTATCATAAGATTGAAAAATTCCAAAACAAAAAATGTCTGAATGCAAAATTGACGAAAAGATGTACGGTTTCCAAATTAGCAGGTTTTTGAGAATATTAAACTAACAACTTGATTCAACAGTTTATCATTTTTTTTTTTTTTTCACTTTTTGTGTCGGTTCAGTTCATATTTTGTTGGTTTTCATGTGTACTCAATGGACAAGCAAAAAACTGACTCTCGGAAAATTTGTAATTCGAAATTTTGTAGTAGTTGAAAATTTATAAGTTGACAATTTTCTGATTCGAAAATTCGAAATCTTATAGGTGTTTTTCAAATACGGCAATTTTATTCTTCAGAATTTTTTGTTTCCGTCAGTTTTATAATTCGGCGTTTTTATCATCTTACATGTTGACAACTTCATTTTCTAGGCATTTGACAAATTTAGTATTTCATGGTTCGAAATTTTGCAATCTTTCAGGCAATTTCGCAATGTCACATTTTTTCGTTATGGTATCGGAAAACGTTGAATTCGGGACAATTTTCTGTGGGAATTTCTAATTTTCGTTAACTTGAAATTCCCAAAATTTTGAAAATATTTAAAATTCAAATTCCAATCTAATATTGCAGAAGTAACGTAACTTTTCATGTTTTAAAAAACTGAAAAAAATCTCAAAATAGCTCATATCACAGTTTTCAATAAGATAATTAAAAACTTTGTTAGAAATAGAAGTGTGACTTTTGCAATCATTAGATGATCCAAGAAATCTAAAATTTTGAAAATCTCCGAAATAGCAGTCAGTTGAATTTTCAAAATTGTTTTGGGTTTATATACGATGCAACGAAATCGTCCTAAACTTTGCCAAAAAATGAAGCTTATCTTGAAGCATTTTGTGTTGATATTAAATATTAAACACTTCTAAAGATTCAATAAGTCGGCTAATTTATTTTCACAAAAATCAGTAAATTTTGAAAATTTGCGTAGGTGATTCTTTAGAAATTTCTCAAGTAAATTCGTGTTCTTTCTATCTATTACGTGTCGATCTGAGGCACACATATTATTTGATGAAAGCATATGAGCTTTTTTTGAAATATTTACTTGGCCGCTATCATGATTTTTTTCACAATTTTGGACTGCTGGGAGCATATGATGCTTTCTAAAGCCATACTAACTACTTTTTATACTGAATTTTGGAAATAATTAATCTGAAATTGAAAAAGTAAGCTATATTTGGAAGATTCAATTGCTTCATTTATAAAGGTGAATCTCCATAATATTTTTTTAAATTAATAAGATACTTTAAAAAATTTTCCCCTTATGGTCAAACTAGAGTCAAACTTCGTGAATAAAATAACAAAATTTTAAACACGTGTGAATATTTACAAATTTGGTTTAAAACTCATCATTTGTATTTTTTTGATCAATTTCGGTAATATTTATAATAGTGTTATTGTTTTGAATTTTTCTAGATCAATTGGTGAGTGTAATAATTATTCAAATTTTTTTTACTTCTTTGCACCATGTTTGACCCCAGGATAGAATGCAAGGATAAAATTATAAAACTATCATTATAATTTACAAAAATACTAAGGGGGCTTACCTTTAAGAAGCCCACAAGAACCCAAAAAAAGTATTAATTGTATCTAGAGTTATTACAATTTCTCGAAAAAATTTTTATTTGAAGTTTTTTGACAATATCTTTTCATTAAATTGACATTTTGCCCCAAACTTGGCCTCATTAGACGCAGAATTTCGAAATAAAACTTCCTTCATTTTTAAGACTGTGATGTTGATTTTTACAGGAATTCAGTTATTGTTGTGATGACTGTGTGAAAAAGTATTGAATTACAATATGTAAATTTATACGCAGGGAATAGATTTTTAAGAAATTGGTAATTCTCAATATTTAATTAAGTAGATCGATTTCTGGAAAATTATACTTTTCAATGGAATTGATTAAAATTAGGAAAATATAATTAATATTATTTTAGGACCGTTTAAAAATATCAGGCTGTTTATTCAATTGATGAAACTGAATATTGGGATCAGCAAAAAAATATTTTGGTTAAAATTATTTCTTTATTCTTATTGTCAAAAATAATTCAGATATGCTTATCAGCTTTTCACTAAAAATTCAAAATGAGATAAGGTAACTTCTAATAAAAAATATTTCTGTTTTTTTATTTGCAGGTACTATGTGAGTCTTAACTAGCATAAGAAACTATTAATTAAACCTGGTGTTTTTCCTATAAATAATCCCTGGCGAGATCTAAATTGATCTCGAAACGTCTTGGTTCACTAGTGTTACGTCTTAATCAACATAACTTACCTTATATTTTATTAAATAAAGATGGTTCCTCGTTTTAGATTTTAATGTAAATTAAAAAACTGGGATGAGGATAACTACGGTCTACAGAAACGAATTAATAAGATTTAAATATAAATGAATTAAAGTTTATTAGAACAATAGTAATTTTACTGAGATGAAGTACAAAAGGTTGATTTGAGATTAATGCAGCTGGAGTACTCTTGTTTTGGCTTGCCTCTTCTCGTTTAGTTTTAGTCCACCTTAAACAGGGATGACTAATTAAGTAAACGATAGAGTAAGAGAAAGGAAAACGAGAAAGCGAGATAATTTACTACTTACTTATGTGTGGTTGATGTGTTGTACCCTCTGGCCGGAGCTCTTTGTGGGACCCGTAGGGGGTGAGTATACAAGAATGGAGGCTGCGCTGACCAGGTCAGTGGATCTGGGCCTCCCTCGTTTCTTTGTTACAGGTGGTTTATTGTGTCTCGATGTGACGCTCCCGCACAGAAGTTAGATTTGAAGAAGATTTTGACGGGCCGAGTATTTGGGACCGGAGTTTTAGGGTTTCTACGAATTTGATTGTAGTACTGGGTGTGGTTCTTTAATGGTGGAGAGTCTAAACTAGGTAGACTGGTTGAACTTCCTAAAAACTTTGCAGACTCGTTAAAGTCCCTAAACTGACTTCCTGCTTCCAAATCTGCTGTATTTATTCATGAGATCCCTCCTAAGATTCCCGTAGGGGTGAGTGGTATTAGAAGTAGGGATTCATCATGGTTCCAATCATCGTTGATAATTAATTGTGTAAATGAGTGGTAGGGATTTAATTATCCAATGGGCATCGAGATTTGTATGTATGCCCATATACGGAAAGCGTCGCAGTAGCTAGGATGCACTATATCCCTTCCGAGTCCAAAGGGTTAATTGATAGGATAGCCAATCAGTGATGAGGAATCGTAATGTGCCCAAATATGGAGAATGGGGCAGTTACCAAATATATGGTATCCCTTCCTAGATGACAAAGGCTGAGATATTCTATTATGTAGAGGGGCATAAGGTTTGCGTGTCTTCTTTGTCAGAGGTTCACCCTTCTACAATTGTCACCTTGATTGAGATATTTATTGCTTTTGTATCGAAGATGCTGGTGTCCCTTGCATAGGCATAAGTAGGTCAAGATGCTTAAATCATGTAGATGAGTAGTATAGGTACCAGCATTTCGTAAACGTATGGGGTTGAGAATCTGGTCTGTTAATAAGGTTGGCTTGCTGATTAATTTATAGCTCTTCAATTAATGTGTGTTTTATGGCTGTATTAGTTCTGCAAATTTATTTAGCCCGCTCATTTTAGTTTAATGTACTGTATATGTGCTGTAGGTACCAGCATTTGAAGGTGTATAGGATTTGAAGATGTGGCTAGTTCTCATGGTTACTTCGCTGATTAATTTACGGTCCTTTGATTATTATGTGCCCATTTCTTGTGTTGAATAGGCGAGATTTTTATGTGTATCGCTTATTTTCGTTTACTGTGCTATGTAAGTGCTATAGGTACCAGCATTTTGTAAGCGTATGGGAAACAAAATGCAGCTAGCTTTTCTGGTTGCCTTGTTGATTAATTTATGTGTTTTTTGATTAGCGTGTGCCTGTTTGTTGTGCGAAAAATTGATGCGTACAACTCATCTTGGTCCATTGCTTTGTTCGTTACAAATCCGTTCTTCATGAATGATTTTAACAATGTCGGGTTTGTATATAATATGATTTTGACAATAATAATTGGATATTGGATATGATATTTCAGCTTGTTGTTTTATTAGTTAATATAAATGTTATGTAGTTATAATCAATTGAATATAAATGTTATATAGTCATAAACTATTGAATATGAATGTTATGTAATAATAATATATTGTTTATAATCATATATTATTATTATAAAAGTCGCGGGACGTGACACTAGTAGTATAAAAAAGACGGAGAAAGAATGAGGAAAAAGTGAGAGGTTGGTTTTGGTTGACTTTTTCATTTTGCTCCCTCTTCATTCCTTTTTTATGTATTTGTCTCTAATGAGCCGGAAAGTAAATTCTTTACAGAAATCTATTTTTGAATTGTGAATCCGTTTATGCTCAGATTTCTTTGCATTAAATTATTCATACGAACGTAAATTTTATTTTAATCTTAAATACCAATTTTAAATAGAGACACTAAACTCATGATTCGTTCCAATCTATACATAGGGTTTGCTTATGAATATTTCAGGAGTTAATTTAATTTAGGCCAAATAATTTTCAACTCCATTTTCTGAAGAAAGTATTTTTAGATCATTTTTGTTACGAAGAATGTTTCAAATATTAGCAATCTTAGAATTGTATATATTTTTCGATTGTCTATTTTTCTATGAGGAGAATGTAATAATCTGAGTAGATTGTTTGTGAATCAACCACAAATTTTATTTTCGTTCTTGTCATTAAAGTGGAAAAAAATTATTTGAATATTATGAGAATTTCAGTACTTTAGCATCAGTTCAAAAAATAGGCGCGCAGATTATTTTTACAGTTAGCGTACACAATTACTGAAAACCGAAAAGATCGCATAATAATTATGTCACCCTTTTAATTGTCTAATCAGGTCACTGAGAATGTAATTGGTGCGTAGATAAATAAAAGATTAATACGTCATTTTTTCCATATTATTTTTTTTTCTTGTTTAACTGTTTACTTACCCACCTAAACTTCTTAACATAGTTTCCGCTTGTTCGAAATTGAACACCGTAATCGACCTACCTATGTCTAGCTTCTAAGGCCACAAAATTTCTTCAACAAGGATTAAGAACTGACCTCGACAGTTGATATCTTACATCCCGATTAAATTGCTCGTGTCTATTCTCAGGTACATCCTAAATTCAGTAAAAAATTATAATCCGGAAACAGCTGCGTTCCACAGCTCGAGTCCTCTTTTCTAGATCAATGGGCGAAGATAAAATGGTGCAGAGAGGCTTGTATAATCAATAAGCCAATGTAACTTAATCCTTCTATTTCCTAGAATTTGTCAAATTTCTACACTGAGAATACTTTTCATTCATTATGCATAGTGAATCCCTTCTTTCATTTTTATATCTGAAACTAAAATACATTTTCCAGAAACTTAAATAAGTATATTTTTAATCAAGGGTAATTTAAGAGAGTTTGAAAATATAAAACGAAGTTGAACGTCAAGTGACAGGACGTGCGACAGTAATAAAATTCAAAAAAATTAATTGAATCCTTTTAAAATATGTGCAGAACAAATGAATATATTTTAAAATATAGGAAAATAGCTATTTCCGTGAGTTCTTTGATTTTAACTTCAGTGTTTTAAAACATCCTCTCATTGTATAGTATGATAAATTAATATGGAGCGTTATCGGACATTTTATAACAAATATTATGCAAAAATATTGATCATTATTGACTGTTATTTGGAATCAACGTTGATAAAACGATTTTTGGCTATACTAAAATCTTAGTGTAAACTTAGAAATTTTATCTTGAATTATGAATAGCATGAAAAATTATTTTTGAGTTTTATCCTTAAACAGCAATGCAGCGTGATCAGACGAAAAACTTCTGAGCCAGACTTTGAAGTGATTTCTATAATCCTCAACTCAATACTATTGAACTCTACTGTTGATTTTTATCGTTTCCAGCTCAATGCAAGTGATATCTGTGAATCTCGAATAATAAAATCTTGTTAACATTATTTATCAATTTTTCATTTTGAATTTTCAAGTTGAGACAAGTGTACCTTTTAAGAAATTTTGCGAATTTTTGATTATAATTTCTAAACTTAACTACATTATGCTTTGACATAATAAATTCAAGGAGATAATCTTAGCAAAAATCTATTATTTAAAGGAAAAGTGAAAGCGGTTCCATAGATCAATTTTAGGTGAAAAGGGGAATCTTTTTTCGAAGGAAGGGATTGAAAGGGGATTTGATTGATTATTAAAAACTTTTCATACTATATTTATGTTACTATAAACACATTTTTTTTCCTTTTATATTTTTTCAGTAAAGAACCCTGAGTTGTTCACATTATTTCTCTAAGTAAGTTTAAAAAAAATAATTAAAAAAAACATAAATCACAATCAGAAAAACCTTTTTTTTACTGTTTTTGTTTCCTTGGACTTTGAAATTTTTCAAATGTACTCTCATCGGATCAAAGCTCTCAGATATTCAAAATTTTTCTTTAGTATCAGCTAAAAAAATTGCATTCATTTTGATTGAAAAGTCTACTATTATACTTCCGATTCATAATTCATCTTTTTTGATTAACAATTTTGTTAGATGATTGGAAATTTCAAGATTTTCCTGAAAATTCAATAAATTTTGGGAGAAAACCACCCTTTTTGGTTAAAAATTCAACTATTTTGTTAACTATTTGGTTGAAAATTAACTTTTTTGGTGGAAACTAATATTCTCACAGTCTTTGAAAAAATTCGGCTTTTTGGTTTGAAATTTGAAGAATTTGGTTGAAATTTGTTTTCATCATTGACTGAAGAAGCTTTTTCGGTAGAAAAGTTTAATTGTTTTGAAGAAAATTAACTTTTTTGTTGAAAGCTTATAATTTTCGGTTAAGAATTCCACTGTTTTGTAGAAAATTCGACATTTTCAAATAATGTTCTTATAATTCTCTATTCTGAAAAGTTGAACTACTTTGTTAACCTAATTAGTCACACGGAGATATATTTAAACAATTAATTTTGGTTACAAAACCTAAAATAACATCGTTCGCAATCCTTAAATAATACCTATCAATTTTTTCGATTTTTAAGACTTATTAGGACCCAGTGTGACTATTATGCGATTCTACTAAAGTGTGACTACTACTAAAATGTGAATTGGTTTGAAGATACATTATTTCAGCTGAAAATTCCTCAATGTGATAACCAAATCGTCTTTGTTGGCAAAAAGTTAATCTTTTTCGTTCAAAATTCAGAAATTTGGTAAAAAGATCATCATTTTCGGTTGAAAATTTGATTTTTGGATAGAACATTAAACTACTTGATCAAAAATACATACTTTTGGGTTGTAAATTTAATTATTTTGTTGAAGATGTATGTGATTGGGTTGGAAATTGAAATTTTCTGTAGAAAGTACGTGTTTTTGATTCAATTCCATCATTTTGAATTCATTTTTTTTCTGAACATAAAAAACGCTTTTTGGTAGCAAATTGAGAAGTTGGTTGACAGTTGAACTACTTCGTTAAGAATTCAATTTTAATGAATATTCATCATTTAAGTTGAAAAATTGTCTTCTTTGACTGAGAATTCAACTACGTGGTCAAAAATTAACTATTGAGAATTCGTATTTTTGGTTTAAGAAGTCGAATATTTCGAAAAAATTCTCATTTTGGCATGAAGATTTAACAGCTTCTTTGACATTTTTATTCACTTTTGACTGAAAAATGTTGTTTGGTTGAGAAATCAACTAGTTTGTTGAAAAATTGGTCTTTTTTGATTAAATTCAGCTTTTTTAGATTCAAAACTAATATTTATTTAGGATGAAAAGTCAACTACTGTATTTTTTTGAAAATGCATTTATGTTGTTCAAGAATCAAGATTCTCACTTGAAATTTTAGGAATTCAAGCTTTGTAAGAAAGGGGAAAAAGGGAACAATTACGTTAAAATTCTCGATTTCAGGTGTTTCAGGCAATTTCTCAACGGAAGTCAAGGGAATTGGATAAAAAATGGACGGACTATTTTCATTATTATTATGACATTAAACCAAATTCCTTTCAGGTTAAGCGTACCTCACTCGGTTATAGCCCTGTTATACTGCCAGGGATCAAGGAATTCCTGTAAGAAAAGTAAGAAAGGGAAGTGTAGGATGAGGATGTATAAGGGAGGAAGTATACATTCTAGATCAATCAAGAATTTCCTTGTTGCTTATTCAACAACACATTCGTTCCGAAAAATCACCCCGACACGCTGATTAATCTCTCTAGCAATCTTTCCAGGTAAAGAGCTTCACAAAGTCATTATACGCCATAGATCTCCCAATTAGCTATACGATTACTACAATTGCTAGAAGGCAGTCGTGAGATTTCACCTGTCCGGTGATAGCCACATGGATATCAAGGTTTGAACACTGAGTAAATTGTAACGGGTAGAGAGCGATCAAGATGGAAATAGGAAATCAGCGGACCAGCAGACTAGCGGACGCCTCGGCGCAATCAATCTTCCGTTTAAAATCGCAAAAATAAACTGACATGCCTGTTCGTACACTGGGCGCGATATTGGTTTTCAATTTTTTTCTTCGCTTCACACCCCTTTCAACCCGGTTCTATTTTTCTCTGTCTCTCTTGAAACAAGCTTCGAATGAATGATCTGCCGTCATTTGAGCGTTTCGCAGCAAAGTCGAATGCAGCGAATTACAGCGCGAAGCGCATGACGTGAGAATTGATCTCTGTACTTCTACTCGCGATGCAACGTTATCCAATATCAGGACAAATCGAAATTCGATGTGCTCTTTAATTACCGACATTTTTATCGAGAGCCGTTTATTTGAAAAAGTTGTTTTATCAACAGGATCCGTCCTGGTGTACCCTGTTGCAAAAATACATATAAGGTCATATTGTATTGAAGTAAAACTAGCGTATTTTTTTTTGTAATTTGTTTTTTATTTTCCGCTCCCTAATTGAGACATTCATTTAATTTTTTTTCTGCAGTCAAAGAACTAGAGAACTAACTAGAACTAGAGCACCAACAAAATGGGAATTTTCAAAAAAAGGATAGAAAACAATCTGTAAAATCGAAACCAACGTTAAAAAGCCAATCAAATGTCCGTTCCGGAGCAGAAGTATTATTAAATTGAGGGCAGAAAATTTTAATCAAAAACCGTTATCCAGGTTCAAAGGATTGGTTGTGGAAGATAACAATCTCAAAGTAACCCTAACCTAAAATAGACCAGACTTGACTGCGGATTGCGGTGAAAAATACAATTTTCAGTTTAAAATTCAGTTTAAAGATGAAACCCTGCTTCCGAGATATTAAGTTCTGTGAATAGGATTCAACAAAGTTTGATGTAAAAAAGTTCGGCGATTCTGAAAAATTGGACTGAGAATTTTGAGATAAAAATTTCATGCGTTTTCAAAATCGGCCTTAAATAGCGATAAAAATACGAATTTCAATTTTTTCGGGAAAATAAGAACTTTCTCCACAGATACGGGGATGCTGGATGAGAACAAATAATTTTTGATACAAAAAATGATTTTGTTTTGAGGAAATAAAAATTGAAGTTCTCGATATAACAGTGTTATATTTTTTTGCATAAAACGATATTTTGAAAAATTCTTTCACCACAATGTGTATTTGATAGTTTGAGAATTTTTGATGCAATAAATCAGTTTTCGATTGAAATGCTTATGTACTGCAACACTTTATTAAACGATGCATATTAGAAATGAGGACCATTTGGGTTTTTCGCTCTAAAACACAGAGAATAAAAAAATGAAAATATATATATATATATGTGTGTGTGTGTGTGTGTTTCAACTCCCCTAGAACATCGTAAATAATGGTCGAATACTTCTATAATATTGACTAAATTTTTCAGAATATAGTATAAAAATAATCTTATTCTTGGTCCTTATCCCATTGTTATTTTTCAAATAAATTCTTAAATACCAGAGCAAACATTTTTTTAAATGTTGTCATATCAATAACTACATATAATGGAAAAGAACCTTTTCGCTTTCTACCCTCTTCAATACAGAAATAATTTTTTCTTATTATTTATGCGAACACATGCTTCTAGAATTTTATCAGAATTTTATATTTTCAAAACCTATTATAAAAAACTTTTTTTGTTATATATATATATATATATATATATATATTATTTATTATATACATATTTATATATATTATATATATTTTTTATTATATATTTCTAAAAATAGTAGCGAAATAGTGTTATTCAATTTTTTTAAGATCAAATCAATACATATCTCCCATAAAATCGCGCGAAATCCTTTCGAATTTTTTGAAAAATCCTAATATATTTGGAATCCGCTGAAATTCTTCAATAACTCCTAAAACATGTTACGATTCTCTGAAAATTTCTAGAAAAATCATCAAGCTTTTTAAATCCCTTAGATTCTTATAATTTGTTTCAAAATCCTATGAATCCCTTAAAATAAGATCTTGAAATCCTTTAAATCTGATTGATATTCTGAAAACCTTTTCAAAATCCTTCGAAATTTTCTGGAATCCCACGAAATTCTCGAGTGAAAAACAATGGGGGCCCCCCCCCCCCCCTCGAAATTCCATTGAGTTTCCGGATTGGGTCCCGCTATTACTCAGTATAAGACAAATCAGTGCACCAACTTTTCTTAAAATTTTTGAGGGATCAAATAGTGACACAAGTAACAGAAGACTTCCATTTCCTTTTTTTAAAAATTCTTACAGTCGCTGATGAGATTAATGTTCCAAAAACTTACAGCTGAAATACAAAGACAAAATTAATCAAATTAAATTAAATTGGACCTTTCCCGTACTTTTATCCCAAAAAAGTCCTGATGATATGGCACATATTTTGAACATTTTTGGTACATTTTTTACCTAAAAATTATTTAGGATCGGCAAAAATTGAAAAAAATAAAAATAACTGACACATTTCCAGTACTTTTGTCCTGAAAAAGTCCTGCTCGAAAAAAATTTAGTTGAAATTCTCTAAAATTGATAGACGTTCCTTATAATCTTATGGAATCTTTTAATTCCCTTTGAAATCCTATGAATCCCTGACGCATTTCAAAATTCCTTGAAATCCCTTACAATTCTGTAAATACCATCAAAATTTCCGGCAGGTCTGATAAAATCCCTAAAAATCCCTTGCAGTACTTAAAAATTTCGTGAATTATCTCGAAATTTGTTATATCTCTAAACATTTCTTCAAAAAATTGAAAAACTATGAAATTTCTTGAATCTTGTGACATTCCCAGAAATATTTCGAAATCCTGTAAAAAAATTCAAAACGTTAATTACATTCAATAGCTTTTAAAATTCCTCTGAGAAAGTTTCAACGTTTCAAATCGTTTGAAGTCCTGTAAAATCTCATAAAATCTGTAGAATCAAATCAGTTAAAATCTTATTTCATATCATTTACTCCCTAAAGTTCCCTAGGAATTTTAATTTGTTTAGATCTTATGAAATATCATGGAATCTTTTGAATTTTCCAAATCCATTGAAATTTGTTGCATTATAAAAGTGTCAAGAAGTTTCAACAGATTCGTGAGTTCGAGGCCTGAAAGTATTCAATTTTCCATACCCAGCATTTCACTTATATTTTGTAAAGAAGCCAACAGTAAAACTGTAACGAAATACAGAAAATTTATTTCCACAGACCCGGAAAATTCCATTAACTTTGATGTTCGAATTCTCTAGTAACTCGCGCCTTTGAAAAAAATAAATTAAAAATATTTGTCGCTGGCTTCGAATATTTTAAAGGTTCCACATAAAATTCCATGTCCCCTCTCTTTCTCTAAAAGCAATTCTCAATTTCAATTTAAAGATTCTTTCACTATTTCTATTTCTACAAATCGTGCTCGAAAAATTCCGGCCCTCATTTCTCGAATCGGGTGATTCTAAGAACTCTGAAAGCGTGTTATTTTCTAAAGCTCTTTCGAGAAGGACCTAGTCAGTGTGGAAATCAGTTGCAGAAAATCGTCGAAGTTGTCGTAGAATCGTCGAACGTGGCCAATTGGCGAATGTGATGGACTTTTAGATGATGAAGAGAGAGAGAGAAAGAGAAACTAAGGGGTAGTTTCTAAGGGGTTAGATGGACGTAAATGAAGAAAAAGAGGTGGAAGAACCCCAGAACGCCAGAGTAAGCGGTGACGAAGCTCGTAAAGCTTCACCTTCGTTATAGGAACACACGCTTGTATAGACTTATAGAGCCCAGATTGGGGATGGTGAATCGTTTCCTCGCCCGGGTTTCCTGGTCTCCACGCTTCTCAACCCTCCACTTACCTCTCCCGCTTCTCGTTTCCAGCCACCGTTTACTCTTCCACATCCGAGCGACTATGAAGACTTGGTGCTAAGGTGATAGGGTGAGGCGCCGATCTACAGGGTGCAGAAACCGACAATCCTCCCCCCCCCCCTCCAAGGATTTTTTGACTTCACTTCTTTCTTTTTCACTAGATAGGGTGATGGTGAAGGAAACGATAAAGTACATAGTTTCGAAATTTTGTGGATTCAGGTGCACTTTCATGCAAAGGAGATAAAGGAGAGCAGATGGCATTTACGACACTTTAATGCCCGCGAGACAGGGTAAAATCCGAAATGCTTCACCCTCGGTTATACCTTCCCCGAGGTTCGAATTATTTCTCGACATCGGAAACGTCGCGCGTTGGTAAATCGTCTTTTATAGCGAGCAATTTAAATTAGCTCCACCAATGGCGAGGCTTCTGACCACGAGTATGTAGATGGGAATACGACCCTCGAAATCCAATAGGTTCATGAGGATTATAAAAAATGTGCTTCATGAAAATCAAGGGAATAAAACAAAAGTGCCAATAGAATTTCAATGAGATCTGAAATTAAATCCCAATAATATGGCGGGTATGAGTCATGTCATGGATAAAGGAAAAATGATACTTAAAAATCAAGTCAAAGAGGTCGGCAAGTTAATAGAAAAGTTTACAAGAGTTTCGATTTGAACCACGATGAAGGAAAATTAGAGAAAAAGAAACGCTTTCAGTATAGGGGCCTGAAAAAACAAATCTCCGAATTTTTGCTATCGTTATTTCTTATTTTTTTAACCAACGGATATAAAAGAAGAAACACATAAGATAACAAATTTTATCGTCCGTTACAATTCTTCATGCCGACAGCTTCAGTTTCAGCCATCCCCGAGGAAAATCGAACTAAAAGAAAAGCTTCCAGCACAGGTGTCTAAAAGTCAAAATTTCGAATTTCTTCATTTTTCTCAGTTCTGAATCAATGACGTATGAAAACCATATAAGATGACTCATTCTTTGTTACAATTATTTATGCCAAGAGCTTCAAATATAATCCATCTTTAAGAAAAATCGGACTAAAAAAAGCTTCCAGCGCAGACAAGAGCCAAATTTTCAAATTTATTTATTTTCCTCAGTTTTCAAACAATAATGTAAGAAAAGAATATGAGATAGAAACTGATATTCTTTGTCACAATTCTCCATGTCAAGAACTGCAATTTGAGCCATCCTCGAGAAAAATCGGATTGAAAGAAAAGCTCCCAGCGTACGGGTCTACAATGTAAAAATTCCAAATTTCTTTATTTTCCTTAGTTTTTAACCACCGATAAAAAGATATATAAGATGGAGAATTAAGACAAAAGTTATTCCCGCTTCATTTTTCTTGATTTTTTACAAATCCCAGTTAATCTTTAGGACAAAAGTACTAGAAAATTCCCACCTGTAAGAATTTCGTGAAATAAATGAAATGGGATTTTTATAGTAGAATTCTTGTTTAAAAAATTTTCTTCAATAGCAGGATTTTTCTAAAGAAAATTTTGTAGTCTAAGCCTATTTCAACAATAGGTACTTTCTTAAAACATAAATGTTGTGAAAACTTATGAATCGTACAGGCAGTGCAACTTTTAATCACAGAACGATTTGCCTTTTAAATGTTTTGTTGTTCAAAGGAAATAAGACGGCACGTATTTTATCGTTTTCAGAAAAAAAATGATTTTCGGAAATTAAAGAGTATTTGAAATTGGAGGCTTGTTTTCAAAAAAATACAAGCTTTTTATGTCCAATTGTTACTTAAATGACGAAGAAATCTTGTAATTTTTTTGCGGCCTGAACTATTTTTTGGTTCAAAAAATTGTTTTCTCAATCAAATGAATTTTTCCTAAAAACGCAGATTTGACAAAATGTTCAGACTACGAAAACTTTTTTTCGAAAAATTGACTTTTTTCATTTTTCTCGTAAAGGATAGAAGATATCATAAGAGAGTGAAAGTTATTTTGTGTAGAACTTTTTAAACTGAGTAGAAATTTTCTCAACAATTTGTGGAATCTGTCGTTTATATTTTTACGACTCTTCAATTTTGGGACACATTTGGACACAAATTTTAAGCACAAATAACGCATTTAGCAATGCAGCTTTCAACACTGATATCCGATTCAACACCTAATTAAACATTTTTTCATTTTAAAAACTAAGATGGAATGGAATTAACAACTGGATTAGGATTACCTGATGAGGATAGCGATACTTTACCAAAACGTTGCAAGTAAATATCATATTCTCACATTTAATTACTATCTCGAAGAATCGTAAGGAAACCACAAAAGTTTTATCTTTCTCATTTACCTATACATTTTTTTTGAAAACTTGTGAAAGCCGCAGGAAAATAAATAAACCGAAATTTTCTATTGACCTTGTCCCTATTTGTACATGTCAACAATTTAAAAAATTTTGTTATTTTAGTACTGATTTGCATTATATTCTGTATTTGAGTATGACTCTATTTAAAATCCTGTATATCCCAATGGGACTTGTTATTTACTCGGGTAACTACATTCTTGAGTCGTCCATGTAAATACATTTTGATATTCTTTCATAAAAGATGCATATTGAAAACAAAATAAAAAGAATATTACCATACTAAAAAATACTTCAATTTCAAAATATTGAAATTTTACAGAATTGATCTTAAAAGCATGAAGGTTGTAACTAATGTTTGAAAGACTCTTCCTGAAAAAAATATTTGACGAAACTTTCTGGAGCACTTCGGAACCTTTCTAGTTTTTTGCTTCAAAATTTCTTGATGGAAAGATTGATTTTGAACTTTTTTCAGATATAAGTTTACAAAGTTCGAGAAGATTGAAGTGGGACTTTTTATATTAATTAGGCAATAATGGATCAATGAAATTGGGATTGTACACATTTTCCAGAAAAATGAAGTGGGACATTTCTATTACTTTTGTTTCAAAAAGCTAATTTGCCTCAGATCCAGAACTTTCGTAGGACTTCATTTGGAATCCCAATGGGATCCGACCCGACGCGACGGGAAATTTTTTCTACTCGCGGCTTGAAACAATTTTTATTTGATGTAGTTTGGAAATCCAGACCGTGAATCTGGAACTTTTGCAAGCGGAAAGTCAATCCGTTTTAGCTTAGCCCAAGATCGCATCGATGAAGACTTTGGGGTGGGAAAAGCTGGTCTCCTACCCTAATTGACCAATTTTCGCCGCTCAACATCCAATTTATTTCTGGATGTCTGCCGGCAGGCGAGAGGAGAAGGAGGATCAGAGACCTCTTCCCAGTGAATAATCCGATCATGAAGTCGATAGCCCGTATTAGGCTGCTAATTAAAACGACTTGGCATATACTTAGTTAATCTCGAGTCGCGAACCTCACAAATCTGCAATGGTTCGATCTACAAAGACGAGAGTATCCTAATGGACTGATTATACCTAATCATTCCACCCTGCTCATCTCTACTTACTCAAATCGCAACTCGCGGAATCTTCATGCTGCAGCTTACAGAGGTTTCAAATTATGCTATCCTAATTATTTGTATCATATAAGTTGATTATTAGATTATAGGAGGTCTGTCTAGAAAGTAAACAACCTAGTACTTCAGCTATGTACTAAAGTTGCAATATTGCCAAGAACAAGGATCTGCCATTTATGGGGAGCTTCACAGAGGTGACCTACTAAGTAAAACGGACCTGAGAATTTTCGGACCACTTGTGTACGCAGTTGCATCAACGTCTAATCACGTACGCGTCGCATTTCAGGATGACGGAACGTTACAACGAAGAGTGATAAGTCTATGAGTTATATTCAAATTAAAGATCGGTTTCGGGGATTTAAGAGTGGCCGTTCTTCAGCGGAAAGTGAGCTTCGCTCTTGCAGGCCCGGGACGGCCAAAACTTTTCAAAATGTGTAACCAGGAATGTTTTGGTCAGAAGGTAAACAAAGAGTATAGCAAGAAGTTCTGAAGCGATCACGTGATGATGTGAGAAGAAAACGGTCTGATTGGTGGAATAGTGGCGACTGAGTTTTTCACGACGACAACGCACCTATCAATTCATCGCAGCTCGTTCAGCAATTTCTGGTGAGACACGGCCTTGCAAAACTTTAGGAGCCCCCATACAGTCCTGGCCTGGTTTGCTGTGATTCCTGGTGCTTTAACAAACGGAAGTATCCTCTAAAAGGAAAACGATTTCAAGACTTAGAGGAAATAGAATAGAACGCGACGAGGCAACCCTTGGCTATTTCGAAAGGTGACTTTAAGGAGTGCTTCCGAAAGTGGGAGGACCGCCGGAAGAAGGTTGTGGCTTCCAAAGAAGAAGACTTTAAAGGGAATTTCCTCATCATTGACCAGAATTAACTCCTTTTTCCTCGTACGCAGCCGGGTCGGATACATACTTTTCGAAAGGGACCCGTAATTAATTATCTTCTTGTAATTCCTCTGCACAAACGAAATCAGAAAGTAGTTTTGTTCGTAAAAAAATTATTACATTCAAAGAATGAAATGTCAAGGATCACAGCCGTTTAGTATAAAAGTTTAATTTTAGGTGAGCAAAGAGTATTTAAAGGGGGTCTTAATTGTTATTTAAAAAAAACGTACATTATATGGGAGATGAGTATCTCGTAAATATTGAACGAAAGTGCTATCTAACAGATGCCCCTTTTTTGATCAAGTTTTATAGTCATTTTTGTATTTAACATTTTTTTAGCTAGCTTTAAAAATTTGTTTGAATATTCATATTTTTTAATTAGCAATTTTAATTTTTGGTTGAAAACTCATTTCCTTGGTTAAGAAGTTAATCATTCTTGTTGAAACTGCAATATTTTTAGTCAAAATATTAAAAATTTGAAGCCTTTTCATTCCAATTTCATATTATCACCTCTACTTTTGGATTTATTAGAATTTATTCCTCCGTGAAGGCTGTTACCACTAAAAAAATGTGTTTGATTCGCAACTTCAGAATTAATTTATATTTCTGTATTTGTCTGTATTTATCTTGTTTCCTAATGGTTCGAATTCTTTTTTATAATTCTTAAAAAGTAAATTGAAATCTTGTAAAGAAGGGGGATGAGGGAAAATCAGGATAAAAATTATCGTGTTTAGGTGTTTCAGGGAATTTTTTTAATTCAAGGGAAATAAGGGGATTAGGTGGAAAATGGGACGGACTGTTATCCCTGAAATATTCGAGGTAATAAATGTAACTTTTAATGCAAGAAGGTAATGTTTTCCACATACTGCAAACATAATTACAGCATGCTCTTTTATGAAAAACAAAGGGAAGATAATAAAAGCTATTCACATTGTTAGCGAAGCGAACAAATGAGAAAGGCGCAGATGTACTTTGCTGAATAGGGATAAAGGAATCCGATTTTGTTATGTATTTTATAAGACAATGGGAGGCAGAAGCAATAATGTTAGGCGCTTTCTATCAAACTGAAGTCCAGTTTCAAATTTAATTACGCGCGTGGCTTAATTTCCGTAACAAAAAGTTTTTTTACCGAGCACAAAAAACTCTTCAGCTTGTTCGCTGAGTATGTTGAAATTTCAATTTTGCTGAACAATTTTCTCTCGAACTGGCACACCGTATCATCAAATGACAATTATCCAATCGCAAACTCATTTTGTGTTCGTGCTCAAAATTATGATAAACATAATCAGAATCCAAAAAATCAAACTTCAGAAGCATTTATAATAACGAGGGCTATTTAGATTCAGTTAAAAACTGCCACCAAATGATTTGATTAGCAGGTAATTATTCACTGATAACAATATTAGCAGGCCTCGTACTAATTAGAAAAATTCAAAATAGTGTGAATAGTAGCATAGATGTTGAGAGAAGTACGATTTTTTAGAATACCCTGAAAGATTTGTAAGCTGATAAAAAACTCGAAAACCACATTAATTTTTTTTGATATCCTTTGAGATTCCTCGAAAACTAGTAAATCTTTCAAAATCCAGTGAAATTCTTTAAATCACTCTAAATGTGTAGAAATCCCTTGAAATCTTATAATTTCTTTTGAAATTCTATGAATGCCTCAAATTTGGTGAAATCTCTGAAATCCATAGAAATCCTTGAAAAAAATCTTGTGAAATCCTCAAATCTTTTCAAATATCCTCTTGGAAATGCATTGCAATCCCTTGAAGTCTTTACAATATCATACATGTTTTGGACGTCTTTTCACAACGTTCTGAGAGTTTTTGAAATCCACTTTTGACCTGCTTGCTTTTAAAGCAAAAAAATATAGTTGCAAGTCCTCAAAAATCAAACAGTTTTGCAATTGCGAATTTAAAACTATAATTATAAATTGAATGTCAAGAAATTTAAGAGATGATAAATATGATTGACATGTATCGAATCATGCAGTATCAAGAGACATTCAAAGTAATTGGATAGGGGAAACCTTCCTACAGTGGATAATCTCTAATTCAAAATACTAATATATGTGAAATAATTAACTAAATGTAATCAATAGTTACCCCAATATGAGTGCTAATAAGTTGAAATAAAAATTAATCAGTTTTGTTTTCCTATTTGTGTTCTTAATTAATGATAATCCACTGTAGGTCGGATTTTCAACTGTACAGAGGTTTCCCCTAGATTATTTTTCTGCGGAATATGATTTCTGTCCAAAGAAAATCACTGTCATCACCACTGCTTGAAATTAAAGAATTTCAAATATTGCGAACATTTTATATTAAATTATTCTAAAAACGTTATAAATTTGATTCTTACTAACTGAAAACTTTCAAAATTATACAATTAAACTCTAAGCGTTATGAATTAAACAATTTCAAACTTTGTTTAAAGAAAAGCATTCTTGAATTAGGATCATGAAACTAAGTCGTCAAAAATAATTAATTTTCCAACTGCTCATCATGAATGTCAAAATTTAATCATTTTAACCTAAGTTCCAATTTATTGCCGTTATACTAGTCTGAACATTTATCTAGATTTTCTTGTTGTTCCTGATACCAGTCTAGATCAAGTATTGGTAAAGAGAGCTTCATACCATCAGCGTAAAAGACAGAAAAAACTGGCGGTTCTGTCAAGACCAATTTTTAGTTCCTAAGGAGCTGCAATAAAATGGAACCCTTTCTTCTGAAAAGAAACCCAAATTGATAATTTTTGTTTAAGAAGACTCCAGGTGGACTTCCAATTGGACTCAATTTTACTAGAAACTTTTTCCAAAGAACCTTTTTTTCTCTTTGCCTACTTCGACATTTTATCTAGTTAATACCACAAACTTCAAGTTAGAGTACGCGTGTAACAGAACTGTGATGTATACCATTCAATAAAAATAATTAGAATAAGAAATATAACGGCAATAAGAATAGATATAATGGCTTGATAAATGTCGTTTGCAGGTTATGTAGCAAACGTGTAAACATGAAGGCGTATTCATATGCAAGAAACTTTACGCTTCATGTCATCGGACGACAAATTCTGTAAATTCTCATCCTAACAACTCCACTTTGGAAGCAGTTGGTTTGTGAATGTGCCTTCTGGTTGTTCTATTCAAGTGCTCTTCAAAGAAACACTTCTAGGTCTCCACAGGTTTTCATGAAAGTTCAAGTTCTGGAAGATATCAACTTTTATTTAGGCCGCAACTTTTGTGGCCCTCCAGTTTTTTCTGTGAAATCATGTCAGATTTTTAGGATTATCTACGAGTCATTTACATTCACAGACACAAGAAAAATCAGCGAGCCTAGATATGAACCTTGCGGTACAGTGTATGATAGTGTAAAAGGTTGATAGTTATATCTACCATATACCACTGAAGTTTCCCTATCAGATAGGTACGTATGAACTAAACGTGTCACATTAGTATCTAGATCTGAGCCACTTAATGTTTGATCATGATCAACTTTATAAAATGCCTTCGTGATATCCGTATATACATATAACATCAACCTAGTTATATTCGGTTAGTTGTGACCTAACAAGTTGAGACAAAGATTTTGTCTTTGTCATTGTGGATCTATGTGGAACAAATCCATGCTGCTGCAAAGATACTTCTTTTTACCATTGATGTACTACAGGATATTGATATAGTAGTTATTTATTATCGAGTTTTCACCTTTTTCCAGACAGGGCAGATTCGATTGGTTTTCAACATTTTTGGAAAATAGCAATTTTGTAGAGATAGGTTCAATGACCTTAACAGTGGAGAGACACAGAGGTTTCCTTTTTTGGGATCTTCTTTATAGCATATATAATATATTGGTTATCTGTGGAACGGAACTCGATATTTGATTAGAAGATGTTTCGTTCTAGTGTGAGAATAGACTCGTTCAAGTCCACAGGCTTATCTCCCCCATTGGCTGGCAATAGGGTAATGGGATTATAAACTTTAAAGAAAAACCTAGCAGAATCACTAACCATATTCATGGGTTCTGTAGCTTCGTTCCTCTTATATCTCATTGTGCCCGGAATTCTAGATGCATCTTTCAAGATATTCATGTAAGACCAAAATAAGGAAGATATGGTTCTGATTTTCTTCTCAGTGTTTTTATTATACAACTTGTAAGGGGTTTGAAGGCTCATCTTAATTTGTTATTCCAGCTTTACAATTCTAATAGTCTAATGAGGATCTATTGAGTCTGAGTCCTCTATTTTAATGCTCGATGAATCTGATTCTAGTTCACAAATTGAATTCTTTGAAAAGGCGATTTATAATACGTAAACATGCCATCCTTCCATTCTTAATCAATGGATTCGAGATGATCCCCTCGTTTGATGAGGCTCTGAGGTACGCTCAAGTTGTTCGATAGTTTCAAGCGTGTAATACTGTTTCCGCTTTAATGGTAAGCAAACTGGAAGGAGAAATAGAAGCCATTTGCCATCTTTGAAAGGCTACCGCCTGCTTCCAAATATCAGCCTGGATTAGTTTGCTTCTTGATCCTCATATTCAGTTTCACCCGATCCTCATTACCACACACTCAAAATTCAACTAATGGTCTACTGAAATTTAATAACCTGATAAACATGTGAAGATAATTGAATGAATCAGGTTGACCGCAACGTTTCTTTTCGAAAATTCCTTGACTCTTTCCTGCACAGAAAAAAATTCTCATTCTGAACAAAGACGCGGCGTCAAAATGTACTGCAACAAAATTGAATCATAATAATTGGTTCATATTGAATAATGCGAATATCGAAAGCAATTCACTTATTTTACAGGTTTGATATTGATCAAGAGAACGAATATGACTGAAGTTCAAAATTAATTTATACGAAAAGGACAAGATGCCAAATTAAAATGTTTGTTTCTGTGTGAACATTTATATTTTAAGAACAAAAATTCTGAACTTGTTACATTTTTGATATCGAATTTTTCATGAATGGAATAAAACAATTTTTAAGAAATTGAAAACGAATTTAACACAAATCCAAGCGAATTTCAAATAATTCAAAAATATGAAAAAATGGATTGAACTCAGAAAGTTTGAGGTGAGTTTAGATACATGTAAGGGAATTCATATAAATTTCAAGCATTAATTGATGAAAAGATAAATCTTAGATTCAAATTATTTCTCTACTTACTTCAAGATGAATTGAGCAAAAACTACAAAGATAATGAAAAAGAAATCCATTTTATTCCCAGAAATTGAGGGACTTTAAAAAAAATTTGAGGAAATTGATAAATTCAAGAGAATTCGGAAAAATTCAAAGTAATATAAAAGTATTCAGGATAAGTTAATACTGAAATCAATTTGAAAATCATTAAGAACTTCTGAAATACCTGAAAATATTTTGAAACCTTCGACGTGTTTCAAAATCCTTTCAAACTTTCTAGAGCTTTTAAAAATTTCTCTTAATTTTCAACAGTACCCTTTAATCTTTCAATTCCTTCAGAATCACTTTAGAGTATTGGAATACATCAAACACATGCTAATATATTTCACATCCTTAAAAAAGTGATTTGGAATCTCTTGGAAACGTGTAGGTCTCTTGAAAATTCGTGAGAATTTTTGTAATTACCCTGAAATCTTTCAAATTCTTTTAAATCCTTTCAAGTTATTGAAATCAATTAGAAATTTCTTGAGAAATTAAAAAAAAAAAACACGAAATCTTTGAAATGCTTCACAATCTTTGGTAATAATTTTAAATATTCAAAAATCTTCAGTCCTACGGAATACTTGAATTCTTGTGAATAAACTCTTTGGAATTCCGTAAAATGACATGAAATTTCATGATATTTCCCGAAATACTGATTATTTATTGAAATGCCTTGACAGCTTTCAAAATCCCTTAAAATCATTGAAATCCTCAGGAATCTTATAAAATCCTTCGGAATTTCGTAATATATCATACAAATGTTGTACTTTTTTTAAATCTTTGGAAATATCTTCAAATATTTGAAAATCTTCGAAATTCCACAGAAAGCTTCAATTTATGTGAATAAACTCTTTTATATCAATCAAAAGATTGAAATAATCCTTGAAATTGCATAAAAACTGATGATATATATTTCTTGAAATTCTGGAAAAGTTAATAAAATACCTTGAAAGCTTCTACAATCTCTCATAATAATTGAAATCTCTAAATAATATTATGAAATGCTTCAGAAGTATTTCAAATATCCTAAAACCTTGCAGGGTATCAATCCAATTTAACCAATTGAAGTGTTTAAATTCTTTAGAACCCTCCAAACTATTGAAATGTATAAAAAATTAATTGCAATCTTCCAAAATACCCTGCAATATTTAAAATCCTTCAAAATCTTTCAAACTTCCCTCCAATTTCTCAAGGCTCTTGAAAATTCCTTGGAATTCTTAAAAATACCCTGAAATCTTTACAATTTTTCAGAATGCTTCAAATTTATTGCAATATCTGAAAATACCCTCAAATATTCAAAATTTATTGATAACCTTTTAAAACCCTTTAAAATGTTTAGGATCTTGAAAATTCCTTGAAATTTTCTAAATACCCTAAAATGTTTAATATCCTTTAGAATCTTGTAAGTTATTGAAATGTAGAGACAATCAAGTGCAATCTTTTAAAATACCCTAAAATATTTGAAATGCTTCAAAATCTTTTGAAATTCCTTGAAACTATTGAAGCTCTTGAAAATTCCTTGAAATTTTTGAAATACCATAAAATCTTAAAAATCCTTTTAAAATCCTTCAAATTATTAAAATATAAAAATAAAATGTCTTAAAATCCTTTAAAATACCCTCACATATTTCAGAAGAATTTAAGAAAGTTCAACAACAGGTGCAGACCTGAATTCAATAGTGGTTAACCCATGGATTGATTTATTAAAAGAAAAGTGACTAAAGTAATCTTCGCATTTTAAAAAGCTACTATAGTGACTTTATATTTAAAATGTGACTAACATGTGATTTTAGAAAGAAAAATTAACTGAAAGTTAGGTTATGGAAGGACTGATTATTCTTGACAGTTACTCAAAGTGCTTGTTAGAAAAATTTCCTGACTTTTGTCATTTTTTCTAAATCTCTGACTTTTTCCGGATTTCCAGGTTTGGATTGACCTGCGCCCATCCTGCGAATACAAACTATAATCTTTATTTTGTCAAAGAAAACATTTTTTTAGGTCATTCGAGAAGAAAAGTTTTTTTTTAAAAGATGACACGTTAGTAATAGGCTAATGATAAACGATGAAATGCGAGCATTGTGCTGATAAGATGGGTTCTAAGGGACAACAAGATTAGTCGCTAATGCGTTTAGGACGGCCTGCATTAAGTCTCCTCTTAGGAGACGGGGGATGAGATCAGAGAACGCGTTATACCGGTAGTGATTAGTATTACGTGGTGGGGTGGCTGACCCTCCTAAGTTCCTTTTAACACAACAATCTCTACGAACCCACTAAACTCTGGCACAATAATTCGGTTTCCTCTAAGCTCCTTGTAAATTTGATATCTCTGAAGCTCTCTATGAATCCCAATAGCCTACTTAATATATCCTCAGGTTGACCGACAAAAATTTATTTTCAAAATTCTCTGATTTTTTTCTAACTAATTGTTCATTTTTTCTTATTATTAATACTTGAGGACCGAAATTATACCTAAGTGACATTTTTTATTTAGGATCTTTTATAACTCGAATAAAACAAGTTTCAAGTAATAAATTTGTAGTTTCATATTTTCAGGGTTGCTGCAGCTACGTGAAAAATTGAAAAAGTGACCTGTTTGAAGAGAGAAAGTCACCTAAAGTAATATTCTACCCTTAAATGTGACTAAAAGTGAAGAATGTGCATTAATCATGTGATAAATGTTTTTTCAAATAAAAAATAATTCTAATAACAAGGCTTCAATACAATAGAAGTTAAATTCAAATGAATTGACAAAAAATCCAAACTTCAATTAATTTCAGTAAAATTCAAGCGAATTAGAGGAAAATGAGAAGAATTCGATAAAAATTCATAAAAAATTAAGTGACTTGGAAGCAATTAAAAAATATAAAATATCATTGCATTCAGTAAGCTTGAAATAAGGTTAGAAAAATGTAAGGTAATTCGAAAAGATTTAATGAAATACTTGATAATTCAAGCTGAGTGTTGAAGATTTCAAGATCAATTTAACGTAAACTAAACAAAAATCCATTGCATTGAGTAGAATCTGACAGAATTTAGGATAAATTAAAAAAAATCATGGTCAATTTCAAACGAAATCAAATGAAAATTTAATTAAAAATTTTAAATTCATTAAAATATTATAAAATGTTGTGAAATTCTACAAAATTTGAGAGTATTTCCTGGAATTCCGAAAAATTGATGAAAGCACCTTGAGAGCTATTAAAATCTTATAAAATCATCAAAATCCTCGGAAATCTGATTAAATTCCTTGGAATTTCTTAAGGTGTCTCAAGTTCTGGTAAAATCATTCCATTTTTTTCCGAAATTCTATGTGAGTCTTCACAAACGCAAACAATTTTTTTCGAATCCCTTAGAATTAATTAAAATCTTTGGAAAAACCACAACATTTTTGGCGCCACTTGAAAATGACTATAATCCAATAAAAATACTATAAAATAATTCAAATGCTTTGATATACCTTCAAACTATTAGAAGTAACTATACATTCCTTAGAATCTTTTAAAATTTCCTGGAATAATGCAAGTCCTTTGAAATATTTTGAAATTCCTTGAAAATCCTTGAAGCTCTTGGAAATTCCTTAGAATAAGCTAAAATATCCTATAATAATTCAAACCCTTTGAAATGACTTAAAATCTCATTAAAATTTTTAAAGCTCTTGAAAATTTCATGGAATCTTTTCGAATACCATCAAATATTTTAAATCCTTTGAAATACCATGAAATATTTCAAATCCTTAGATATTCCTACAAGATTTGAAATTGAACTGAAAATTCTTTGAAATATTTCGTAGTGCCGTTATATATTCAAAATAGTTTGCAATCTTTTCAAATTTTTTCAATTTATCGAAAATGTTTTGAAATATTTTGGATTGCCCTAAAATACTTCGAAACCACTTGGAATTATTGAAATCTGTTGAAAATACCTCACGATATTTGAAATCCTCAAAAATATTTTTACATTTTTTAAAGCTCCTAAGAATTTCAAGGAATTGAAAAAAAAAATACCGTGCAGTCCTTCAAATTTTCTGGAACCCTTGGAATCTTTTTGAAAATCGTTTCAAAATTCTTAAATCTTTCCATGGCTTTCAAAATTTTGAAAAATTCTTTAAAAACTCATAATTTTTTTTAATTCCTGTAATCATTTAAGTACTTGGAAATTCCTTCAAAATATTCAAATCTTTCCAAAATTCCTTGGAATGTTTGAAACATACCCTTAAATAATTAAAGTCTCTTGAAATATTTTGAAATACCTTGAAACTTTATAAAGCTCTTTCAAATTCCTTGGAGGTTTCAAAAATAATCTAAAATCCTTAAAAGTCTTCGGAATATCTACCAATTATTGAAATCTTTTAAAAATTCCTTGTGAACATTTAGAATACCCACGAATATTTTTAATGTTTGATAATCTTTGGAAATCCATAGAAACTTGTTAATGCTGTTGAAAATTTCTTGAAAGTTTTGAAACATACCCTTTGAAGTATCATACAATTATTAAAATATTTTAAAATTGGTAAAATACCTGAAAATTATAAAAATCCTTTCGAGATCCGTTCAAATGACGGAAGTCTTTGAAGAATTTCTCAGAATTTGTTAAAGACTCTAAAAGATTGAAAAAGAATTCAAGAAAATTCAGAAATAGGTATAGAACAGAATTCTACAGTATTTATGTCACCGGTTAATTCGTTGAAAAAAGTGGCTGAAGATATCTTTTTATGTTCAAAAGCGACTGTAGGAACATGATCTGAAAAACGTGAATTATATGTGATTTTAGCAAAGAATTGACTGAAAGTGACCGCGGTAACCCAGATTATTCTTAACCATTACTACTGACTTTTGCAATTTTTTTGTACAAAATCCCTTCATTTTCCAGACTAACATAATTGCCTGACTTTTTTCTGATTGCCAGGTTTTCCCTGACCTGCGACCACCCAGATCCTACTCCCTAAAACATATCCTTATTCGTTATTCAATCCATTTCGAGAATTACGACACCATCAGATTCTCTTTTTCCTTATACAATCCACATTTTGATTATCCATTTTAAATGAAACGATGGTAGTTTGTAAAATTAAAAGCAAAGCTCTTTACCCCTAAGAATGTGTTGTACAAAATGGGTTAATTCAGGGATGAAAATTTTATCCCTGGCGTCCGCATAGTGGCAGGATTCTCATTTTCTCCGCTACTTGCACGTTTATGAGATTGTTAGAGCGGATGCTCTGCATGCGCATCGAAACAACTTAATTTTATATGTGGACAACGTCGTCCAGAAACTGTGAAGGAAGGCAGCTTCATCAGATGTAATGAAATTTCGCCGTTAACTTTATTTCCCGAACCCGCTAGACTCTTTTGTAAGAATAATTAGCTTTCGCCTTTGCGCTCAAATGGATTTTAGTTCCTGTGAAGGAACAGCATAGTCGCGTTTGACGTTTACAAATAAAAGGGGTAAACTGCCACGGACGGTCACCCGGTCCAAAACGAGATTTCACAAACCGTCTGGCTCGACCGGTGGCATTTTGTCACACATTCACTGCAAACCTTTATGTACCGAGCTTTCACGAATATCCTCTCATTAGCCGACGCACAATGTTCCCTCTGAAATTTATTTTTGACGACGCTTCGTTACTCCCTTCAATGCCTCGATGAAGGCAATTTCCTCTGCCGTTGTTTTCGGCGACGTCGCACATGCCGCAGTTTGATAGGTTCCTTTATCGCGATCTTGCTTTCACGAACAGTCGACTGGAAACAACTTTTTGTTTTTCAACCGAAAAGAAGCGCAATCGTTGATGATGTTTAAATCGATTTAGGGGAATGAAGAAGCTGAAAGTCAATTACATTTTATTTGTTACTTGTGCTTTTGTAAAGAACCACGGTTGTTTCATTCACTTGTTCAAGCTAAGGGAGGAGATTTCACCTTGCGTTAATATTGATGCTTATAACTCTGAACCAAAAACATTACCAGGCTTCACAGAGCAAAATGCTATCAAAACAGGGGAAGTAGGGTGATTTTTCAGGAAAATAGGGGAATGATAGGGAAATACATTCTTTTTAATCGAATCAATGTATAAGCACCATACTCAATTTAATAAAAATATATGGCATATTCATCAAAATAGTCGACCATTATGCCAATAGTGATGAAGTTGCAAGTTGTCAAGCTAAAAAGCGGAATGCTTTAGTAAAGAATTAAATGTAGACAAAACAGATGCATTTGCAACGAAATGCTTGAACTTTTTAACAAAAGGAAGGAATTTTCAACAGAATAGTTGAACTTTTAACCAAATAGTTAGTATCCCAATTCAATGGTCAAATTTCCAAACAAAAAAGATTACTTTTTAACCAAGAATAGTTAGATTTCCAACAAAATATTTGAATAGTTTTCAAATAAGACAAATATTTCAGGAAACAGTTGAATTTTTAAGAAAGAAATACAAATTTTCAACTTGAGAACTTTTCTACCAAAAAAGATGAATTATCAAGAAAACAGTTACATTTTTCACGAAGAAAAGTGACTTCTCAATAAAATAGTGGAATTTTCAACAAAATCATTCAATTTTCCACAAAATAGATGATATTTTTCATACATGATAGAAAAAGTCAACTACATTGTAGAGTTTTGAAGCAAAAAAGCGAGTTTTTAATTAAACATTTAAATTTTCTACAGAATAATAGATTTTTAAACCCATGAAGACGAATTTTTAATAGAATGGTTGAACTCTCTACCAAAGTTATAGATTTTTCTCCTCAAAATCGACGAAAAAGTTCAATTTTTAACCCCAGAAAGAAGAATTTTTTACAAATCAGTTGAGTTGCCAATCAGAAAATGTAAATTTTCGGTTAAAAATTTTGAACAAAAACGTTAATTTCCAACCAAATAGCTATAATTTCAACTAAAATCTATCAATTTGAAAAAAACACAACATATTTTTCCAGAAAAATAGTTGAATTTCCAACCAATGAAATGAATCTTCAACTAATGGAATGAATTCTTAACAAAGGAGTTCAACTTTCAATCAAAAAGTTGAATTTTCAATTTAAGAAGATTAATTTTCCATGAAAAACGAATTTCCAAAGAAATACATTAATTTTGAACCTGAAAGTTGAATTTTTAATTGGAAATGATCAAATTTAAACAAAAAAATTAATTAGTTAAATTTTCATTACAAAAATTAATTCTTAGACAAAAATACGTATTTTCATCAAAATAGTTTCATCCTTAACGAATAAAATTATTGTTTAAAAAAGTAGTTCAAATTTTAATTAGACAAGGGAATTTTCAACCAAAGGAGTTGAGTTCCTAATGAAAAATATAGAAGTTGAATTTCCAACTAAAAACTATCAATTTTAAGCCAAAAATAAAATAGTTAAATTGTTATAAGAAGAAATTAATTTTCAACAAACAAACAAACAATTTCAACAAGAAAGTTAAATCATCAAACAATACAATTAATCTTAAACGCAGTAGCGAAATTCTCAACCAAGTAGTTTAATTTTCAATATTCAATTTTCAACCAACTAGTAGAATTTTCAACCTAGAGAGATGAATCCGTAACTAAAAATATAATATTGGACTTTTGATATGGAAATAATTAACTTTTAAACAGACAAGATGAAGTTCCAATTAAAAAATATAATTTTTCCAGTCAACGGTGAATTTTTATTTGTGAGTTTTTTTCATGCTTGGATTTTTGTGTGTTAAATTACTTATAAAAAAAGCATATTTGAATCAGGCCTTAAATGAACAAAAGGACGGATTTTCTATCCAAAAAGATGAATTAACAACAAACCAGTAAAATTTTTGACGAAGAAAGGTGACTTTTCGACAAAATAGTTTAATTTTCAACAAAATAATTGAGTTTGCCACTGAATAGTAGAACTAATATCGAATAGAAATACGGGCTTTTGACATAAAGAAGATTGACTTTCAACTAAAATTAGTTATATTTTCTGATGCTTTCCTATTAATTTGGTTCGCATGAAAGCAAAAAAAAAAACGATAAAAAGGAAAAAAGGGGGATGTTTCTTGATAACAGGGGAAAAGGAGAATTTCTTCAAAAAGGTGAAAGAGGGAATAAGGAGAAGATTGTGAAATCTGCATTACTCATTTTATTTATATTTTCACACAAAAAAATTAATTTGAACAAGACCCAATTATTTCAACATTACTTAGCTGCTTTATCTCAACTGCTGGATGAGTTGGAATACCCATTCTATAAACGAAAATTGAAATAAAATAAATACAGTTTTGGACCATTGTGGACAACTAAATCTATGATCTGTCTTGTTTGCAAAATGTGTATCCTTTCGGCTACCGCTATACTCTGCCCTTTTTTTCCAAGTGAGACCTCAAAGGCGAAAACTAATGAAAAGCACGCCTGATAAAAATAATTTTGCTGATTCATTTTAGGACTTCATTTCACAGAGTTCAACACAGTAGCGGAGAAATATAGAATGGATTCAGCTCAACGAAATGAAATTTCACATCCAGGTGTATGAGATTATGCTACGAAAATATAAAAAAGGATGCGCAGAACGAATCAGTGCGTTTTTATCAGCGCGACAATAGTCCCTTTCCCCGGCGACTGGAGCGAAGCTAAATACATTCGTTGCCCTTAAAATAATTAATTCGACCATATATGCAAGCTCACGTGCTCGTGTAGGTGCGCACATGCAACTCAACGTAAATACAGCGCGCGCAACGGCCAGGAAATCGATGAGTGAATTTTTCGTTTGTGGAATGACGCCGCACATTACAGATTCGCTGCGGTTAGCCCGAGTTAGCCCGTAGGGGTGAACACAGAGAGAAAGGGGTATGAAAGTGGGAGTTCGGTGTTTTTAATGGGTCGTTATTGTCAACATCGATTGGTTTTATATGGACATTTAAGTGATGAGGAGGCTGCACAGGATATAAAAACGTGCATCATATTGCGACCACATACGTCGTAAACCTGCACTTAGTCACTTTTTTGATCAGCCTTTCCTCTAAAATTGCAAACAAATTTTCCACTGAGGGAAGAGGATTAAAGCTTTATTTGAAACCTATGAAAATGCAGCTTTTATTTCGCGAATAAATTGCATATCCTTTGTCTCGACACAATGAATCATATATTCAATCAAACAAAGTGAATGACATGGTGCATTTAAAATAGAATGGCATCAACTCTCTTCATGCATTTATTCAAAAATCTTGATGAAAAATTGAAGTACTTTCTGCATGATGAGATAGCTCACTCATTGACAGATTTAATTAATTCAATGCATTATTGAAAATTTTTTTAAAATATTTGCTGTTCAAATAACGAGGATGTTGATTGGTCTCGAACATACTTGAAGAATCTGCTTCTATTTTGAAAACTGTGTCCAGCATTCCTCTTCTTCGTCACAGATCATCAGAGAAAGCTTGAACAGACTTCACAGCACAAAATTCTCTCAAAACAGGGAAAATAGGGTGATTTTTTAAGAATGTAGGGGTATGAATTCTGTTGAATATTTTTAACGTATCGTGCTCCATATTCCATTCATTATAAAACGCTTAATATTTCAATTTGAAATATTTTCAACAAGATAGACCATTCTTCAATAAAAAAAAAATATAATTTTTGACCAAAATAGATGAATCTTCAACGACATAGTTGAGTTTTCAAGCTAGAAAGTCGAATTTTTCAGAAAACAGTTGAATTATAAACGCGAAGAAATACGTTTTCATTCAACAACTGTTCCATGAAAAAAGATGCATTTTCAACCAAATAATTGGATTGTTAAATAAAAATGATTACTTCTAAACAAAATAGTTCAATTTTCAACAAAATAATTAATTTTTAATAAAATATTACAATGTTTAATCAAATAGTTGAATTTTCTACCAAGGAAGATGAATTTTCTATCCAAAAAGACGAATTGTAAACAAAACAATTGATTATAGAATAAAAGAGAACCTTTAAGCAAATTAGTTGAATTTCTTATCAAACAGATGATTTCAAAAGTAGAGGAATTTTCAGACAAACACTTGAACTTTAAACAAACAAAAATTAATTCTCAAGCAAAAATAACATTTATAGCTGAATAGTCGCATTTTCAAGTGAACGCGAAAACACTTCAATGAGATAGTTTCAATAAGATAGTTTTCAATAAGGAAGTTCAACAAAATAGATGAATTTCTGACCAAAAATGAATTTCTCAGAAAACAGATGAATTTTCAGCCAAGAATTTTTCTGCCAAAAAAAAAATTAAAAAGTTACATTCTTGAACAAAAAAGATGGCTGAATGATTGAATTTTCAACAAGATAGTTGAATTTACAACTGAAATGAAGAATCTTAGAGGAACAAAATAATTTTTTAACAAAAACGTTCAACTTTTAACCAAACAGTGGAGTTCTTAATCATGAAAGATGAATTCCTTTACAAAAAATATAATAATCGATTTTCGATAAAGAAGGAAATGAAATTTGTACGAAAAGAGATGAATTTGCAAACAAGAAAGAAAAATTATTGACAAAAGAAATGAATTTTCAACCAGGAAAGATTTTTGAGTCAAGAAAGAAAAAATCTGAACCAAACTATTGAATTTTTAAACCAAAAAGGTGAATTCTCTAAAAAAAGCTATGTTTTTAACCAAAAGGTTTCTGAAACTGAAAAATATAAATTTTTTCACGAAAAATGGAACACATAAATTCAAAGTTAAAAAAATGAATTTTCAACAACAAAAAAACAAACTTCTGAAAAATAGTTAAACTTTCAATCAAAGAGATGGAGTCTCTGAATTAGTTGAATTTTCAATCAAGAAGTAGTATTTTCTACTAAAAAAGACTATTTGACAACAAAATGAATATATTTTCAATCGAACTGATGAATTTTTAACTAAAAACGAACAATTTTCAAACAATAATGGAATATTCCAATTTTAGAGGTTATAAAAATTAATTTTCAATCAAAAGAAGAACAATTTCTCAACAAAATAGGGTAACATTTAACAAACAAAAAAAATGAATGTTAATGGAGTGGTTTGGCCAAGTAATTGAATTTTAGACAATAAAAGATGAATTCTCAATTAAAAATGTAACAGTTGAAATCACAAAAAGAAACATATTTTCAACGAATTAGTTCAATCTTCCATCAAAAGTTAGAATTTTCAACGAAATGAGATGAATTCTAAACCAAAAATATAGGTTGACTCTCAAATTAAAAGGAATGAACTTTTAACCTGAAATACTTGGATGTTTTTATTGGGTACTATCAATTCAGTTTCATTCAAGCGAAAAAAAAAACGAGAAGAAGGGAAAGTTGCTGAAAAACAGGTAGAAAAAGCAATTGCTTAAGAAAAGAGAATTAAGAGTGTGACAGTTTGACGTAGTTTTTGATTGGCCCCTTGTGACTGTATGAACACTTGGCGGGGGGGGGGGGGGCTAACTTTCTGGGGTAATTCGAACTTGCTCAATTCATTTCTGGAAAAATTTGATAATTTCAATTTTTTATATGCAAAATTATAGATAGGCTTGATATTAATACGTTTAGTAGACGACGAAACTATTTCAAAAGCTGGCTACCAGATAGGTTTTTCGAAGCAGTTTCTGGTCCCCTAGTCGACCTCGAAAAACTGCGTGTAAATAAGTTTACGTTTTTGTGGATAGAGCCATTCTTCAACAATATTTGGCAAGAGTTGTCAAAAATCTGTGTAGATATAGTAATAAGGATAAAATTAATGAATTATCTCTGAATTTCTAACCACTATTTGTAAAGAAGAATTCCTTTATTTATTACAAATCTAATAAAAATCCACGAAACCCACTATCAACAAAATCTGTCTATAAAAATGCAGATAGAATCTTTGTTAAAAAGTATTGCAGTATTCTCAGCGTATAGGAACGTGGGTTTGTTATCAGGATGACTCAGGAAGCTGGTGAACCGGATGTTGAGGTAACTACAGAGAACGAGAAGCAAGGATGTATTCACTAAGGCGTCTGCAAGTTCTTTTATGTTTTTCCTCGCCATAATCTCAATAAGAAGATGTGGAGGACAACGTCGGCCACCACAAGGCGGCTCCGCACCTACTGTGTGAAGAATGTTAACAAGCTTTAGTTTTTTCTGCATTTCATGCTCCGATCGCATCGAAAGTCCTTAAGCCAGTGGATAATAAATGTAAGGATAATGAGGAGGTTCTTTAAGGGATTAGGAATGAAGATAAGGTCCCCAATCTACTGAGACAATGCAGTAGTCTACTATTCGAAAGTGAAGTCAGTGATGAACAAAAACACCTTAAGTTGAATGTAGCTTTAACCACGTCAGAACAGTAGTTAATCAGCAAAAAATAATTGTGAAAGTACTTAATCAAGTGGATGTCTAAAATTTCGTTCACATTGAGAATAAAAATATAATATTTAAATAATGATTGTATTATTCTAAATTTAGACCTTAATCCGAAAAGACATAAGAAGTCATGGAAACAGGAGAGCTTGCATGAAAAAATGCATGGACGTGAAGGAAGCTAGAGAAGTATGCCAGGACAAAAAAGTGTGGCGACAAACATTTTGTAAACAGGGTGACAATAGAGTGGAAGACACCTGAAACAAAGAGCTTGCATACTAATGGGCCCAAGTGGGGTTCCACCCATAACAATTTTGTGAGGCTATTCACCTGGGGTGATCGCTAGAGTGATTGATCAGCAATCTGGGTCAAAGCAGTGATGTGGAATGAACGTGACATTCAAATAAATTACAAGAATTCAGATCAATCTGAAAAATCTATACACCCTACCTCACATTACTCCTTTTCTCACCGAGGAATTCATGTCTATCTCGAAAGGGAAATGGCCTAATGGTTTAATAATAATAATAGTTTCGAACCAGCAGTAAATGCAAGCGAGCGAGGCACGCTTCTACGTCCCTGGATTTGTATTTCCTAGCATCAAAAATATAGATATTAAGAGTTCTTTAGATTTTTGAAATAATAATTAATATTCATGATTTGGAAGAGAGATTTAAATCCAGAATTTTCAAATTCGACAATTTCATTAGAAGATAGTTGAAATTGTATAATTTTTAATTCAGAGCGTTTAAAATTGAATGATTAAAGAATACAATTTTGATAATAAGACGATTTCTGAATATTCAGAATTGAATACCATCGTATAGAAAACTGATTTCTTCAAAATTCAAAGTGATTGAAATTGTGTTATTTCTTATGGAAAGCGTTCAAAATGGAATAATTTAAACTTGAAATGTTTTTTTTTGAGGACATTAAAATTCAACAATTTGAAATTTAAAACTAAATTGAACGTTTCAAAGTATTAAATCTTCTGAAATTCTAGAATCTCAACTACTTATTACATGAAAAGCTATAATTTAATATTAAAATTGATTAACAATTATTTCTCTGATCAAAAAATGAATGCATTTTCATTTTGGCCGTTAAAAATACAAAAATGTGCAATTAAAACCTTTAAAATCAAAATATAATGAAATAACATTTGAAAATGAAGACATTTTACAGAGGAAAAATTAGAGATGAAAAAATTTCCACTAAGAAACATTTTTGAAATATTCGAATAAAAATTGATGAATTTTAAAATATTATATTGAATAATATTAATTTGAAAAAAATACAAAACAAGATCGCTGCGATTTCAATTTTCGGAATTTCACAATCTTATCAATTTTCACCATTTTAACTATTTTAAGATAATACATTGAAAATTTAAAATTAAAGAAAATAACACAAAATGAGATGGTTCTTAATCCAGTTATTGAAATTGCAAAATTTCAGGACTTGCGTTTCAAAACTGTTTTGTTTTAAGTTGAGTCTGAAAAGTTCAATATTAAGGAAATTTTCAAATAAAAAATATTTCAATTTTCTATGCTTGAATTTGAAGAATTATTGTCCTAATTTTGCATTATTTTGCATTCATTCTGGAGGCATTTAATTCAAAATTATTTAATTGAAAATCGTTTGAACAGAAAATTGTGGTAGTACCAATACTTTCAATTTGATATTCTAATATATCGAGAAATTCAAAAAACCTGATGATTTTTTAAGTTTAACTATGAAACCAAACAATTTGGAATATTTTATTTTGAAATTATTTTATTCGAAACTCATTAAAATTGAAATCGAACAATTTAGAATATTTCAAACTAAAATTATTAAATATAAAACTGATTATCAAGACATTCAACGTGAACTGTTGCAATTTTTGAAGATTCAATAGCCAAATTGCCCTGCCAATTCTAGTATTGGAATTATAAACTACGAAGCTGTAAAATTAAAAATTATAAACCTTCATGAATTAAGAAATTTCGTGCCAAATATTTTAGAATTTAAGCTTTTGAAGAAATAAATTTTAGTTTCAAGGCCTTAACAATTAAACTGCTTGAGAATTGTGCACTCGAACCTCTAATTTTTAATCAAAATTATAGAAAGGTAAAAGCTGATATGTAATTATTATAATTAGGTATCATATCATTGAATATGAAGAGACATTCAAAACGATTGAATCAATTTTTCTACTACAAAATGGGATTTCAGTTTAAAGGAGAATCGCTGTTATTTTCGCCGTCCAAAATTGCAAATTTTTAAATATTGTAAACCTTGAAAGTGGACTAATTCTAATGAAGTTAGAAAGTACGACTCCGAATTGTAAGCCTCAAAAATAAATTAATTTGAATTTGACGCGTTAAAAACAAAAAAATTCCTAACTTTGTTTAAAATTGAACTACTCTCAATCAGGATCTTGACATTAAGTCATTAAAAGTTATTCATTTAAAAATTTTGCAATAAAATAATGGTGGATTATTATATATCATAATTCTTAATTTAACTTTCAATCTCAACGGATCTGTCAATTACGGTACTGTCTGACTATAACTTTCGCTTTCTACTGAATATAAATTAAATTTATGCTTCGGTTAAGTTGACTGGAATTGAGACCGAATTTATGTTCTGATTGGTAGTTTGCTTTATGCTTGATATCAATGGAAAACTTATCTTGTCACTTTAAAGTGTCACTTGACGTAGAAAGGAGAATGTGAGATTGAACGAATTCGTTTTGAAATCGTAAAAAATGTCTACGATTTCAATGGGAAATCTTGAAGTTTTAAGCACTTCTAATTTTAAAGTGTAAAACTTCAAAGACGATTGTAAAATCCTTACATTTCCGAGGCTTGAGATTAAAAATTCAAATTTTGTAACGCTCTAAACTTTGAATTGTTGAATTCAAAAAAGGTTCAATTCAAAATCTTGATAGTACAGCAATTTTGAGTTTGAAGCCTTAAATATTAGAAAAAAATTGAAAGTCTGAAGATTTTTAAATTTAAACCATTAAATTCTGAAATTTTACTTGAAACTGAAGCCACAATATTTCCGCAGTTTTTAGTGTAAATGTTTATCATTAAATAATTCTCAAATTTCAAGTTTTGGTAATAGAAAAACTTTAATTTATAAGTAATCACTAATTTTAGATTGAAACATTCGACACTTTTTTTGTGAATTTAAATCTTTCAAAATTGACGTTTTTCTTTGCTTCTTAGTATTAATAAAACAATCACATGGCATAGAAATAATATCCATACTACATATAAAAAATTGGTCCCCCCTTGTAAATTTGTTTGATTTGGAACGTTTTCAATTCAAAATCCTTCAATATATTTCTTCCAAATTTCAAACGCTTTCAATTCCAAATTATTGATTACTGTCTCATCAATTTTTTAAACCAAAAATAAAACATTTCAACAATAATGAATTTTTAAATGGTTTATATTTTTAATGTTAGTAATCGGAAATAAAAAAAATGAAGAATCATTTATGATTTCCCACTCGCGGTTTGTTTTACATATATAGGTGGTAAGTCAGGCACTGCAGTCACACTTAAGGGGCAGATCCCTCATGATGCGTGCACGGTTGCACCAGTGCAACCGCCAGGGTAGCCAACCACCCCGGCTGTCTAGACACTCTCCTACTCTACTGCACCCTCTGAGCTCGCATACAACGCTGCATACCCCTTCAACCTCCTCCTCATCCACATCCTCCTACTCGTCACACACCTTCACCTCTTTGACGCTACCTCATATGCAGTAGGTGTCACTGTGTGTGTTTTTGTGTGAATACTACACATTTACCTATGCAGTTTCACACACAGGTTTACCTGCAACCCTAAGCAAATACAAGTAAATGTGGGTGCACCCACACTAAGAATCAGTGCATCAGGCATCGTGACTCGTGCATCATGAGTAAAATGCAATACAAGTGTTGGTTCGCAAAGATCGTGTACGAATAGTCGCCCTTCTTCCAACCACGCCTTCGTCCCTCACTCCGCCATTTGGACTCCGTTACCCTATTCTCGATGTCGATAGAAATTCAATAGACGCTTCGAACGCATGCCACGTTCTTTACGACTTTATCCTCGTTTCCAGCTGAGGAAAATATTTACATCTTTCAAGAGACCGATAATTTATGTATGGGTTCAATTTTATAATGCTTGCAAAATCGATATAATGGAAAGACATTTTATTTTGATAGATAAACATTTTATTGAAGATTCAAGGAAACATAATTTTAGTGAAGATGGATTGGAATTACGTTCAAATATAAATCATACGCATGTTTAAAAATTTATATACATTTCCGAAACTATCATCAATTCAATACAAGTGATGATATGACTCTAGTAGTATTACTAATAGTATTAGTGGTATAGTATTAGTATTATACTAGTATCAGTAGCGTTACGCTAATTACTCAATTAGCATAACGCTCGTGTGATCTTCCTCCCTCCCTCCTGAAGGCTTCACGTATTTTTTGAACGGTCCATTATTAGTTTCATAATAAATCTAACTGAATGTCTGGGAATCAAATTTAATTATAAAATCGACAAAAATAAACCAACCGGAAATTGCAACAAATTTCGGACAGAAAATGTAAGTTAAAGCAACGCAAAAATATTTTTAAGTCGTAATCTTTTATTTAATTTTAATTTTATAGAGCCTATTCTGTTCCATTAGAGTTCCTCACAATTTCATGCATAATTTTTACTATTAAATATTACATGATAAATAGAATTGTGAAGAATTTTTCAAAAAGTGAAACGAAAATTGGTAAATGAAAATTGATTAGCAATTACGTATTGTGCTTGAAGCGAAAAAAATACAGATATGCAAATAACTACGTTTAAATGAACAATTAGGATAATCAATAGGCCTTTTTGTCAATTTCATGTACCAAAATCAAGATTAAGTAATTTTGCTTCCTCATAGAGGGAGCTTTTTAATGGTAACATTTACAAAAAATGTTAATTCATTTAATTGAACCTTCCTTAATTCAAAAATGTCTAATACAATGTTCTTAGCCATTGTACTTATGCGTGAGTGTATGTGTGTATGTAGATTCATTTGCATGTGTGGATGTGTGGATGTGTGGATGTCACACTTTTTTGTGGAAACGATAATTAGACAACGGTTGCGGATAAATTGATAAAATTTGGAGGGCTTATTTTCCTAACTAATAGTTGATGCGAGAACATAAAAGATTCCTTGCTTCGGGACGAATCGATTGACTTATCATAATAATTCATTTTATTAAAAAGTAAGGGAGTTATGGTAATTTATATATTTTTTAAATCGGTTTCTTATAGAAAAACTTTTCTTATTAACATAATCCAAAGTTGATGCAGGAACATAAGAGATGTTTTGATTCGAGTCTAATCGATTGAACTATAATATTAATACACTTTATTGAAGAGTACGGAAGCTGTGACAATTCATAGTATTCGAAAATACGTTTTTTTATGGTAAAACTTTTTTCTTCAACATAATTCAAAGTTGATGCAAGAATATGAAAAATTTCTTGGGTTCAGATGAATCGATTGACATACTATATTGATACATTTTATCGAAAAGTAGGGAATTTATGGTTATTCACATATTTTCAAAATCGTTTTTCATAGCAAAAATTTTCTCATTCTCATAATTTAAAATTAAGGCGAGAATAGAAAAATTGTGCTGATTCTGGACAAATCGATTGACCCATAGCATTGATACTCTTTATTTGAGAGTAAGGAAGCTGTAGTAATGCATAATATTTGGAAACACGATTTTTTATAGTAAAACTTTATTTGCTAACATAATTAAAAATTGATGCAAGGAAGGAAAAGATTACTTGATTCGAGGCAAGTCGATTGATCTATAATATTAATACACTTCATCGAAGATTAAGGAAGATATCCTCATTTATAATATTTGAGTCTTCTGTTTCAAACAGAAAAACTGTTTTCATCGACATAGTTCAAAGTTGAAGCAGGAATAGAAAAGACTTTTTGATCACAAATTTTTAAATAGAGTAATCTGACAATTTTTTTAAAGAAATTAAAAAGCTGGGAAAGGGAAAGGGAGCGACAGAACTTTTCCCTTCCCTTTTCTAGCTCGAAAAATTATTATTTCGAATACAAAATTTGATTTGTCTCATTCGTCTTTAAAATTTCTTTGTATGATTTTGTAATTTTGTATTTTTTGAAAATTTCTATTTTTAAATTGAGCAAAATGAAGACTGTGGATTGTATATCATTGAAAAAAATAACTAATGCTTCCTGTATGAGGAACCAAATACATTTTCTAATGGGAAGCAAACTGCTCGTGGAATGAGCACCACATAATTATAAATACAAACAAAGTGGAAACACTCGAGATCGAATTCACAGCTATTTTAACTTGACTGTACATCTAGAATATTGATGATTATGAACATTGAACATGATTTTTGAACACCCCCCCCCCCCCATTGTGAGGGGTCGTAAGATTTATATGACCCACACCCTTATTTCATAATATTTTTTTATTTTTTACTCAATATATAAGAAATATATCGACAATTTTCAGCATAAACGATATTTTAAGGGATCTCAAATGGGATTTCGATGGATTTCATTATATTAGAAGCGATGTCAAGAGATTTGGAAAGATTTCCATGGATTTTAAAGATTTCAATGAATTCCAAGGGAATTAAAGAAATTTTGAGCGAACTTGTCAAATTTTAAAATGTTTCACGGACTTTCAAGGATTTTAACCGATTTTCAGATTCTCAATGATTTCTGCGGATCTTGAATGATTGAAAGGCATTTTGAAAGTTTAAAGTAGTTTCAAGGATGTTACACAGTTTATAAAGGATTTAAGGGATTTCCAGTGAGCTCATTCGTTTTCAAGCGATTGTGTGCGATATCCATATAATTCAAAAGATTTTAAAGAATTTTTGCATGATTAACCAAATTTAGAGATATTCAAATATTTTTCGAAATAGTTGATAGAATTTCAAAATATAATGAAGACGCTCCCTAATATAATCTATTTCTTTTTAATAATACACCGATAAATAACTTACAACAAAGTTGATTTTATCAAACATCAAAATTCCAGTTGCTTCTGTTTAGAAATAAAAAATGAAAATATAGCTCGAATCTCCACTTTGTGATACATCCCCAAATACAAGCTCGAAAAAAAATTAGAAATTAGTTACGAAAAAAGTTTCTGAATTATTTATGCTTATATGGAACATTTGTATTAGGCTCAGGATCTAAAAATTATGAATGAAGATAAATCCTCAAGTTTTGAAATTTTCTGATTCTGCTTAGAACTATATCATAAAAGCTTTGCTAACGCACCCTGGAACACCTGTTTTAGAATAAAATAAAAAATATATCGCATTTGAAAACCTAAAATAAGAATAAAAATTATTTTAATTTCTGTGCAAATGTTCACAAAAGCACAATAATGTTAATTGTTCATGAGTTAACAAAATTTTGCAAAATGTGCATCCTATGATTTTTATGTTACCGCATTCAATGATAGTTTTTTAAGGATTCCTAGAATAGAATATATTTTATGTTAAGTAAAAGAAGAAAGTGGAAAATGTGCATACACCTCCAAACTGAGGACGCCGAAAAAATATTCTTTACTATTTTTGAAGATGTTGACGTCCAACCTGAATATTTTTTCAATAATTTCGAAATGCTTGAATGTCAGTCAAAATTCATCAAAAAAGGGCAATTTATGGAAAGTTATCAATTATGATCTTCTTAAAACGTGCATTTAAACGTTGCTTTATGTTTTGTAGGAAAAGTACTCAACTTCAAATGAATGATATTAATTTATGTATTATTTGTTCTAATTTACTAAAAAGACTGTCAATAATTTTTTTGGAAAACAAAAAAATTTCAGTATTACCGAAGACCACTTGTATTAACGGAAAACGTAAATAAACATAATTTTCATTCTTAAATTTAACTACTTTAAAAATACGATTCTCGGTCTCTGAAACTGGTACTTTTGTTCTATGTTGGATGTAAACTGTTTTTTTGTCAATATTTCAGTCGGTTTTATAAATTTCCTTTTAAGGAAGGTCATCGTCCAAACTTCAACTTTTTCGCGACAGCCCTTGAATGTATCCATAGGAGGAAACCAATTAATCAAATCTTTGAACAATTAAAAAAATCGGTTTCTTGTTTTTGTTCAAACATATTAGAAACCAGCTACGTGGCCAACATGCATAGAAATTATCGTTGATCAATTAATTTATTATTGTTGACTATAATATTCAAGAAAATAATATATTAGTATCAAATCATAATGTCATTTTATGAATAAGCAGCATTATAACTCGGATTAATGAGGCCAATATGAATGATCGAATGAGTTCTTGTATTAAACGAAATTTAATTTAATTCGAAATGTTTGCTCAAAATAAATGGTTGAAAATATTTTAAAATTCGGAGACAGGTCTATCCATGAAAGATTTTCATGTCATTATTGAATCATACAAATTATAAAACCATATCTAAATTGTTTTCCAGTTAGTTCATGAATATCATATTAAATTGGTAATTACCTCTAACGGTAAGTCCCTCAAGAGTGCACCAACTAGTGCACTTCAAAAGAGAGAGAGAGAGAGAGAGAGAGAGAGAGCGAGAGAGAGGACAGTGAACAAGCCTCCGTGCCGTTATTAAATTACATGCAAACATTAACATCTAAGGAGCTACTATTGAATTATTTTCATCAGAAGCTTTCAAGCTCTCCCTTGTATTGCAGGAAGCTGATCATGAAGAAGGAAACTAACAAAACAAATATGAAAGATCCTTAGCATATAGTATAACTCTATATTTCTTTTATAAAAAAGGTCAGTGCTTTAGTGCTACAACTGAGTCATTTTATTGGAGAATTTTCACGCTAGACAGCCTCCATTACTAATTTTTTTTACGAATGTTTCACATACAAAAGAAAATTTATATGTAGGTTGTCGTAAATACTACAGAGATTCTCAGGAAATCGTTGCCTTGAATTACTTACAACATATTACGGTATCGTCTGGGTCTTGGGGTTAAATACAGTTATTACAGCATTACTGGGGCCCGAAAACCTCCTCCGCACCCTCATTGTCGTCTTAAGAAAATTGCACGTAAACGTTCTTTCGTAGATCGCCTTGAGGCAATGGCATCGTTTCAGTTTTGCCGCCGCTTCCTTGCACGTTAAACCATAACACTTGTAAGTTTCCATAACAGACAAGCGTGAAATAGTAATCATAATTACATCTCACATGCCGCATTATTAAAAAAAATTTCACTTTCTGATATTTTATTTCAACTTGTCGAAATGAAAAGCTTCTGTCTCGAAAGGCTCTATATTTCTAAAAAATGATTATGAGAAAGAAAAAAATTAGTTTTTTTTTGGATATTACTCCGTTTCAGTCGATCGAAGGTTTTGAGTATCTGTAAGGAAAATTATATTATATAAAGTTCACTGTAAAAATAAAAAAAAATCGATTTTCTAATCTCTAATCTTTTTCCTCTTTTATCACCATTTATCAGAAATATTGAAGGGTTTCATTTATTGTATGGTATTTATCATCTAGGTTACATTTTGGATGGCAGACTGAACAATGTATGATAATAAATGTATAGTTCCAAACTTCCAAAATGAAAATATGCTGAATAACATCTTACAAAAAGTAGATCGCCTTGAGGCAAAGTGCATCGCTTCAGTTTTGCCGCTACTTCCTCGCTTGTTATATCCTTTTTTCAGTGATTTCTGCCATTCAAGAATAAATTTTCCAAAATTAGATACATTTAGAACATTGAAAATCCATTCATGGCGATATAAACCAAAAATTCTGCCAACAAAATTTAATTTGTTTAATAAACAATTTTTATATGACTAAAATTGTTCTCATAATCACGAATATTTTCTTGTTCAGAAATTTCATCCATTTATTCGAATCCTAATTAGTTTACCTTAAAATTAGTAGAAAAAACCTTTTGTGAATTTTTTATTGGTAAGATTTAAAAGTGAAATTCGAGACTGCTTAACACTTCTACACAGATTTAAAATTCAAGTAGTTCAATTTTGAACATTTCAGTTAAAATTCTTCAAGTTAGAAAATTTGAATTTGCATTAGACCAACATGGAATATTCCATGTGTTCATTATTTTATGTTCTATATTTCTATTAAGAAGGTCCTTCTTATCATTTGTTTATACTACATACTTTTCAATTGTTAACAGTGTTAAGTTTTTTCTAATAGTGTCTATTTTTAATGAAATATAGTTTGCAGCACTTAAAAGTTGTTGCACTTACATAGTTATATTTGTTTTATGATATATGTGTACTTTATTTATTTATAATTAATTATTTTGAGGGATTCCATATTATACAGATGTATTTTATTATTCTTACATAGATTATTCTTAAATCAGGTAATTATAAAAATAAGAAACATTTTGAATTCAAATTTGAAAAAGTTTGAGTGAGTAGAATACATATAATTATGTAGGTTAAGAAAATTAAACTTTTAATTCACGGGGTAGAAATTCTAGTTACAAATATAATAATTTTGTAGATATAAAACGAACAATGGTTCCTATAGTTCTTACGTACATCCACTAATTTCAGTGAATTTCTCGCATAATTAAAATATTGTAATTTCAATATTCTGATATTGTAATCGTACATTTTAAGACATAAGGGCGAAAATCAGAAGTTTCTCAAAAATCTGGGAAACAGGGGAATATAATGGGAGGGAAAATTTGGGGAATGGGTGAAAAACTGATCCTTAAAATGGTTATAATAGTAGCATAAATTTCGGTATATAGTAGAAAAATGGTAGTGAAATAGTGTGGTGGAACTCTAGAACTCTAGAAATCCGTTCGAATATCTTTTAATCTTTTGAACATCATTGACCTACTGGATAACTTTTTTAAAATCCTTTAAATTTTCTGCTATCCTACGAAACACTTTGAAAATAATTAACAAGTTTAAAATGTCAATAATTCTTCGAAATTTTGTAAAATAACCTAAATTATTACAAATCCTTTAAAATCCGTCAGGTCTCTCAAATCTTGTAAGATTCATAGTAGTGCCATAAGAATCGAGTAAAATCCCGTAAAACATCTTGAAATCTATAATATCTTTCAAAATTACTTTATATAATGATAAAATGTTCGAAATCCTCTGCAAAACCGTGAAATCCCACAAAGTCAAATAAAACAGGGAGGCCGCAATTGTTTTCCAAATTCCCTCATTTTCCCCTGACGTTCCACAAATTTCCGGGAATGAACAATTCCATTGGTAGGGTACAGTTGACCGCATGGGCCACCGATGCTCTTCACAGAAAAAAAAACAAAGTGTGAATTACACACTGCTTTCAGGGTACCATTTACCTGCAACAAAAATTACCTGTGGTAGTGTGAATGATACACTGCAACGAGAGAATTTCTAAATTATCTCCATGTCTAAAAGTAACGTTCCTCTTTGCTCTGGAGTATGGTGTGTTGACCGCTTGGGGTGCGAAGAATCACTTACTTCAGGTACGAAATGCAAAAGAAAACAAACAAAATAAGTCGGAATTTCGCACCCCAAGTCCGAGAGATTCTCGAATCACAACTGAGGTAAAGTAAAAATTGCTCTCATTTTACCCGCAACAAAATTTATCTCTACGTTTTTACTGTATTCGAGAGTACGAGGCGGAAATCGAATCCGCGAGCAGACAAAGTGGGTCTAAAGCTTATGCCTTCAACCCCACGACCATCACTTACTTCTTTTTCTGAATTTAGTCAAGAGTATTCAAAAAACAGAGATCAGAATCTATTAAAAATTGGCGGCTCTAGGCTGTTTTGGAACATATTTTTACGCTTGGGCCCACTGTGCACCTGTGCAGGGGATCAGTGATTTGTATCAGAAGAGCCCACGGCGATCAGGAAGGAAATCAAGTTCGACTGACCGGGTTTCGTTTGCTCCAAGCACTTTTTCTTTTTTCTCCCCTTATCCCCATTCTGAGCCATAATCTTATTCTCAAAAGCCATTTCCTGTTTTTTCCTTTTTCTCTCGAAACCACCATCCACGTGGCTCGCACTCGATCTACACTTGCACACATGACTTTCTTCCTTTCTTCATGCCTGCTGTTACTACCCTATCACAATCTCTCTTGCACGTCGAGCATTTTTCTGAAAACTGTCTCACTCGGTCCCTGGGACCCTGGAGGCAGCCACCCAAATGCTGACTCTGCGAGTTCACAAACGCGTTTGGCTTTAACAGCAGTTCTACTCGTGTGCTAGCCTACATCTGCTACATTTGCAATCAGAACTTCCCCAAGTGGAAATTAGTGTTTGCATCGGCGCGCCAAATCTAAGCTGCCAATCGACATTGCGATTTCCCTAAGCGCACTAACATACCGTGACAAACGAAACCGAAACTCAAAGGTTTCTCTACTGTAGTGTTGGTTTAATCAACGAATAACATCGAACCAATTACGCTAGTTCTCAAAATTGCCAGGGTGTAGCTTTCCAGGTTTCAACTCGAAACTTTGAGTCTTTCATTGCTCTAAATTCGAAATTAGTTGGGGGCACCCTACCCCTTTTTCGTCATAGTTTATCGCACAAAGCTTAAACCCCCCAGGATGACGCTAAAAACGAACAAACTCCCACTTCTTATCAGAAAAAAGTATTGCTTTATTTTATTTAATATACGCCTTGAATAAAACATAAAATAAGCAAACAAAATATTTCAACTGACTTCGCAGTTTGAAATGCTCTGAAACCAGGGAAAACCAGAGGATTCTTTGGAATAAAATTGATATATAGATACCATATTGAATTCGATATGGAATGCTTAAGATTGAAAGTTAAAATATATGGCATCATATATGGCATCAAATTTTTTGAAGAAAAAGCTGACCTTTAAACCTGGGAAGATTATTTCTCAACCAAGATGATTTTTCAACCAAATTGTTGAATTTTCAACAACAAAAAATATATTTGAAAGTATCGGGTTGCCTGTACAACCAAATAACAATCTACGAAGATGAATTTTCAATCTAAAAAGATGGATTTTCAAACTCCTGTTCAAATTCATAAAGAGAAAGCATGAAACACTAACCAAAAAGAGGTTCCATTCTTAAACAAATAGTCAAACTTTCACGACAAAAATATATATATTTTTGGAAGATAGTTAAATAATCAATCTCAAAGGTCGAATTTTCTATCTAAAAAGACAAACGTTCAATAAAACTTTTAACTTTTCAACACAATAATTAGGGTAATGGGTACAGTGGTTGGCAAATCATCCCTCTAATTATTTGCCATTTTCTTGAAATAAACGTAATTAGGAAATATTCGCAAATAAAACTCAACAAACAGTGCAAGATTGTACTTAACACACTCAACACTATTTATTGTCAGTTTTAATTGCCGATATTTCTCAATATATGATTTTTTCAAGTGGCCAATTTACAACAATATACGTACATTTATAACCAAACTGTTGAATTTGCAAGCAAGAATTGTAACCCCTCAACCAATAATAGAATATTTGAATTTTCATTTCAAAAAATAACTTTCAACCAATAAAAACGAATTTTTAAGTTAATAGTTACATTTTCAACCACAGGATTGAATTTTCAACTAAAGTTATGAATCCTTAGCCAAAAATGGCATTTTTAACTATCAAAATGCATTTCGAAGCGAATTTAACAAAAAATGTTAGCTAAAGATGAATTTTCAATCAAGAGTATAATTTTTCTAACAAAAAAGACGATTTTATAGCAAAGTCCACCAATTTTCAATAAAATTGTTGAACTTCCAATCAAAATAAATCAAGTTTCTACTAATAATGTAATAGTTGAATTTTCAGTTCAAACAATTGATTTTTAACCGAAAAAGGTCGGATTTTCTACAAAGTAGTTAAATCTGTAATCAATCAAATGAATCCTTAATAAAGTAGTTCAGGTTTCAACCAAGTTGTTGAATTAAAAAAAAAAGAATTCTCAGCGAAAAATTCAGTTTTTTAATTGTAATCTGAAAAAGGTCTATTTAAAAAAAAAATAAAATGTAATATTAGCAAAATTGAAAATACTTCTTCTTTAAAAATTGAAGAAATAATTCTAATTAATATTATTTTCAAAATTGGTTAAGGTTTTGGTTAAGTATTTAGTGAAAGAAATTGATTCTCAACCAAATAACAAATTAATTTTTCACAAAATATTTCGATCTTCAATCAATAAAATGAATAGTCAAACAAATTAATACAAATTCCAATCAAGTAGTTGAATTCTTAACCAGAAAATGCGAGTTCTCAATGAACAATTTAATAGTTGAATTTAAAATTGATTCGGTAAATTTTTTGTTCAGAACACTTATTCTCAACACAAAAAAAAACATTTTCAAACAAAATAGTTAAATCTTCAACCAAGAGAATCAATATTCAACAAATTAGTACGACTTTTAATCAAATACGGTAACTATCCCTATTACTGCTGAATCGCGCGTTTTGTATTACTTCATTTCACGATTATTTTTAATATATAATGAAACAAAAGTATATTTAGTTCTTTTTGAATTAAGACATATTTTTTACATAAAACTCACTGATCAATACATAAATATAAAGCAATATATAGAAATATTTAATATTTAGATAAAAATTATTTTTGCAGAGATTACTGCGGATGAACATGATGTACGTATTACTTTGTCCCTGGACTCGTGATTTTATTTTTATGTATGCGAATCAATGGAAATTAGATAGCTGATTCGAATGGAGTTTTCTTATTAACAATATTCTTATTATTATATTAAAAAATGACGAGATATAAGAAAATTTACTTTGTTTTTAATCAATACTTAGAAAACACAGGGATGCGTTCCAATTACTACGCCCATATTACTGCAGATTTATTGTTTATAATTTGAGAACTGAAGTTGTTCCATACACAACATAGTCGAAAATTTTCAAACGACGTAACAATGTATTGGGACATAGTGGATTGGGACGTTTACCCTATAGTTGGAATTCCAAACAAAAAACATTAATTAAAAGCATTAAAGTTAAATGAAGGAATAAATTCAAAATGAAAAAAAAAACTTGTCAATTAAAAATAATGTACTTGCAGAGAAAAATAGTATGCAAATTTATAGTTTCCACGTGTGGTGTGTCACACATCCTCAAAAAACCTGTTACTCCCTTTCCTGGCAGAGTGAAGTAATTTTTGAACAACCCCTTGCTACATTTTGTAGACGATAAAGGTTAGAGGAAATTTCGAATTCGTTTTCCGCAATTCGCGTTTGCTCTGGTGAGAATTTCACACCGGCAGATTTCAAAGCGTTTCATTCCTCGACGACAGACGTACTAGCTCTGTGGTGAGGTCCGACCAACGAAATGTACTTTTACCAACTCGCCCCGTTTCAGCTAATTTCGCTAGCAAACGGATCGCTGAATTATGCTAATGAAACACCCGGAGAGCTTATGATGGCGTTGCGCAACTGCAAGGACGAAAAGCCAAATTTCCATTCGTCGTCGGTGACGGATGGTGATTACGATCGTTTTTCCTAGCCGCAATTCATTATGGACTCGCTGGATGACCCGTCGTAGAGACGGATATCTCCCACTAATTAAGCGAATATGGTAAAACGTGGCACGCCGTAAAGTTACTAAAAGCCATTGCTGTAATTGGCAAGCGAAAGCACTCGTTACACAAACTGAAAAATCAGTCAGCCATTTGGCAGTCATCAACGTCATCGAACTCCCAGGAGTTCGCCAACTTCACTGAGTATGGTAATTCTCCATACGAAGGAAGAGGTCTTTTGCTTCATGGGATTTCAAATTAAAGGCTTATTTACATTGGAAGCATTTATAGCTCTCTGTACAAATCACTCGAGACATGACGTAATGCAAATCACAAGTTCACTGTCATTCTCAAGTCACTGTGAATTCAATTGATTTGCATGTCTTTGGAAGCAATAATTTAGAACTATCTTATTCGTGGATAAAAAGTCCTGTTTGGACAAAACACAATTGGAAAAAAATGCCAACCAAAGTGCGGGCTATTAGACAACTCAGTACTAATGTACCAAACATTCCTAAAATTGTTTTCACGTCCAAGTAGGGACAACAGTACCAGGAGACTTCAGTTTTATTTCTTTCAAACTTTTTTACAAGTACTCATAGGATTTGCAATATACAAAAAAAAACAATGTGAATGAGAGATTTATTTTATTTTGAGTGAAAACGGCTGTTTAAAACGTGAAAAACTCCCCTCAGATCAAATATCATCTCTCTTAAAAATTGTATTCTTCATTATAATACTAAAATACTTATCTCCAAATATGCTGTCATTTTCTTCATCCTGCGATTTCGGGCTGGATGTAATTTTTTACAGTTTTACTCAATTCAAGAGTAGAACTTTTTTCAAATAACAGGTAGCACTTTTTTCAGACTGTATGATTCTAAATTCTTTTATATTCGAAAAAATAGAAAAAAATATTCCTGTTGTGGAAAAAAATAATTGGAATATGAATACTAAAAAGGAACTACTTCTCTCTTTAATAAAATTTTACAATTACAAATTAAAATCTGAGAAAAGTCCAAAAGCCGCCCTTCTTTAAAATATTTATGCCGGAGTACGTCATATTTTAAACTTTTTTGGTACTTTAGTCTCATTTTTTCCGTATATTTTTACGACATAAATCTCTTGAATACTTATCAAAATGAAAAAATAAAATGAAGTGGAACTTTTCTAGTGCTGGTCCTCCTATTTGTACTTTTAAAAAAAGATGGTACTCAAGTACTGATTGGCCATATTCTCGTGGGTATGTGGCATATTTAATGGGACCTTGTACCCATGAAATCTAATTGTTTGAATGCTACTTTCTTTTTACTCAAGTTATTATAAAAGGTCTTAATTTTCATGCTTGCCTCGGAAGGAATTTGGATTAATGGTACAAAAATAATAATAATAAAAAATAAGGCTCTTGAAAGTGCGGAATAAGTAACTAGTTGAACGGTGCTGAAAGATCTAAATTCATAGAAACTTGTCTACATTCTACCTATGACTTCATACTTACAGACATATTGTATACGAATCTCTCTACATCAACTGGACTTACCTGAAACAGAAAACAAGAAAATTTATATTACTGAAACGTTTCTTCCAATTCTACTACTATTAGAATTAGATCATGATGAGACTGAACTAATTCTAATTGAATGGTCATTAAAAGTTTATCAAAATGCATATGAGATTTTCCGACTGATTATGGCAGTCTATGATCACATGGGTATTTTAAGACAAAAAACAAAGAAATCCATTAAGTTATTGTTGAAAAAAGTCGATTTTCATGTTTAATACAAAAAGAAGTAATTAGAAGAAATTTAGATACATAATTTTTAATAAAAACAGTTGAGAATTATGAATCAAACATCTTAGTCCACACAAAATTTAATACAAGGTATTAAATTTGCGATATTTTTTTTTTCAAGTAAAATTTATCAAAATTTGAAATTTCAATATATGGTTTTATTGATAAACTTTTCCAATTCAATGAGAAAATATTGTTTCAAATCGCAATTAATGAAACAAACTATATATATCATCAGCTGCAATGTTTATTAATTTATTTCACTTCTATTATATCAAAGGCAACAATAATGAATAAGACACTGACTATTTTTACGGATTTTTTCGAAACATCATCAGCTGTTGTTTTAAAAAAATATTGTCATTGAATTTAAATAGTTTATTATTAAGTTTGGAATATTCATCAATAAAATCCTGAATCAAAGTTTCAAATATTGATAACTCCTATCTAAAAAATAATTACATGAACTTAATACGTTCTGTCAATTTAAAAAAATTCTAAATGTGTAATTTATCACTAAAAACAACGTTTAGTGGAAATAAATAATTTTTAAGTTTTGAGTACACATTCGAAGGTCGTGGTGTTTTTCAACTCGTATAAAAAAGACTGCTCTTCAAAATTGTATCAAATCTTTTTCGACAAATATATTCGTTCTTTTTTTTTAGTTTGATATGGATATGGGGGTGCTTTCATAATACTCAATTAGTACCGAAATGTTGAATGCAGTGTACTCTGGCTCTGGTTCTAATTATTTGAATATTGAAATTCAACGCAGATATAGCAGTCGACGAGTGTCTTTTGTTCTCTTGATTTTGCAAACCTACACGTTTTCGATTCAAGCGCATCACATATAGCTGGAAGCTATGAACATGTTATTATTATAGCGAATTATATTGCGGCCGGCAATGGCCGTGGAGTACGTATTTTCACCACAGGCGGATGTAGATATTCTCAGGGATTATGAGATGTTTGGTCACCTTCCAGTAATTACCTGTGAAATTGCGCCACGAATAGTATAACCATATTCACATGTATCGCTAAATCCTTGATCGGATGTGGATCCATTGGTATTCGATTTGACTTCCTTTAGATTTCAATTATAGATAATTCCATGTTTATTTCTCACATATCCAGCTTTTAATAACAAATTCAAACTTTTATAAAAAAGACGCAAAGGTTTAGTTTTTCCAAAACATGCTAAAGTTACAAAACAATCAGAGATGTACTAGGCAGCTCGCCTCCATTATCTTGATTTCATCAAATACAAAGTTCTGATTCTCTTCAGTGTATCCACTTTCGCCCTGACGTTGAATTTCGCGAGGCAATCACAATAAGTGATATACTTGTTCCCCGTTGCCGGCAACAGAAACAAATAATGGAATGTGCACGTCTATTCTATCCCACTCTGATAAGCCTACGCAATGACAACTGATCAAGAAGCTACGGATGGTAGGGAAAACACGTGCGGATTGTATGCGAAGCTAAGTGCGAGAGCATAGAAGGAAAGAGACATGGGCAAATCATGGACCTAAAGAATTCTAAAGGTACTAAGTATTAAGAAAACTCCAGATATTTTTGACACCAAAAGAGTGCAAGGTTTATGTACCTTGATTTCATTCAAAATTGTATAAATTAGGTTGTTGGCTGATCATAGGTTACAATAGGGACCAACTCTTGAAAATAGGGGACTCTATGGACTACAGCTGAATAAAGGGTACAATAGGTTGTATAGTGACCGGTATGTAAGATACAATTTTTTTCCCAAACATGCTGAAGTTGCAAGACAATCAGAGATGTACTAGAGTTCAAGCAGCTTGCTCCCATTATCTTTATGTCATCAAATAAAAAGATCTAATGTAGACATCTATTCTATTCCACTCTGGTCAACCTAGACAATGACACCTGATCAAGAAGCTACGGATACATAGAGAAAACAAGTGCTGATTGTTCAACAAGCTAAGTGCGACAGTATAGAAGGAGAGGGACACATGTTTCGTGGAAGAGACGACTACATCGGAGAAAGAGAGAGGGGAGCATGTTACTAGGTTGTTGCGGCTTGTTCCTACAAGGACTGTAACGTTATCAGATCGAAATGGTGTTCCCGAGGGTCGGCGTCGTCATGAAAACCCGTTCATCGTGTACCTTTAGCCAGACTTAGGGTCAGCCCTTGAGGTTTAATCATGGAAACATTGGGCTGGGACAATCTCAAGATGTTTTCTCCAAGTGTATAAGAGCACTTCTATGATACCTGCCCGATCTACATAAACAGGATGATCGCAAAACTTCATTTTCAAAAACTTTTAATATTTACAGATCACATATTGTAAAATTTTTAATATAGAATCTTTTATAAAAAGAATAAGAAAATGTTTGATTGTTTAGAAACTTTGAAGTCGCAATATCTCGTCGTTTCGAAACTTTCATTGATACTGTGAATAGAAACTTATATTTCTTAAAAAAAAATCTGTAATTTTGGAAATGTAACAAGCTTTTTTGAACAAAACTGGCCGTTTCAAACATAAAGAACTCCCCTGAGATAAAAAATCATTCCTCTTGAAAATTGTATTCTTCATTATAATACTGAAATACTCATCTTCAAATATGCTGTCATTTTCTTTGTCCTTCAATATTGGGGCTGGTAATAATGGACCGAATGTAGAAAATTATAACTAATTCAAATCTTTTGATGCCGAAGAATTCAAGGTGAGTGTAAAAGACTTCCAGATAAATTAAACAAAATCGGTAGAATTTAGTAATTCAGAACAATCCAAGTGAATGAAACAAATCGAGACAATTCCGAAGAATTCAAAAGAATTTGAAAGAACTAAGCATAAATTAATAAGAATTCATTCTTTAAAAATCATTCAAATATTATAAAATCCTATGAAATTTTAAGAAATCTGATGATTTTTCCTAACAACCTATAGGTTCTATAAAACCGATCTATACCTTCCGAAACGCTAGAAAGTTCTTTAAAACTCCATGAAAATTTTATACTTGAAAATTCCTTGAAATTTTTCAAATTTCAAAAAAGGCCTTGGAATTTCGAAAAATCTCGTAAAATATCTCAAATAATTTGAATTATTTTCAGATAACTTAAAGACCTTTGAAAGTCTTATAAAAAAAAATTTTTAAACTCTTGAAAATTTCTAGAAATTGGACAAATACGCTTAAAACCTGTCAGATTTCTTCAAATTACTGAAATCTATTGAAAATTCCGAGGAATCTTTTAAAATATCACAAAAATTTCAAATTTTCTAAAATTATTGGAAATGCCTGGAAATATTTGAAATTCATGAAAATCCTACGAAATCCTTTAATTATTGTGAATAAATTCTTTGAAATCTCTAAAAATGTTATAAAATCCCGTGAAATTATATGAAATCTGATATTTCCTCAAATCCTGGAAAGTTGATTAAAATACTTTCAGTGGTCAGTCCCTTGTCATTCCTCAAATCTCTTGCAAGCCTTGGAATATTTCACTTCGAAATATCCTAAAACATTTCAAATAATTTGAAATCTTTTACAATGTTTTTTAAACATTCTCAAACTTTCGAAAATTACATAGAATTCTTAAAAATAACCAAACATCTTAAAACATACTTTGAATTCCATGAAATTAATTAGTGGTCAACTTATTTGTTGATTTATTGAAAGAAAAGTGACTGAAGTGATCTCTTCATTTTCAAAATTGACAATAGCTACTTTATCTTTAAAGGAGGAATTAAAAAGTGTTCTGGAAAAAGTGACTGAAATTAACTGTGTGAAAGCCATGATTACATAGCCCCATGAATGTAAGTAGGAGTTTCGACAGACCAGACTAGTTTATTCGTATATATTTTTGGTCGCTGAATCCGAATACGGAATCGGAATTCCGAAGTTAGCTCTTGCTTTCTTCTTAACCTTTAAAAACACTTTTTCGTACATTTCACAGCCCCAAAAAAAAGTAGGAGTTCTGTCGAGCCAGAATAGTCATTTTTTTCTCACCTGAAAATTTTTTAAGTAAAAAAAAACACACTTTTTTCGTACATTGCACAGTGTCACAAAAAACGGAGGAGTTCAGGCGAACCAGGCCAGTCAATTTTTACGTATTTTAGGTCGCTGAATTCAGACCTTGCATGCGGATTCAGTGACTCAAAATACATAAGAATTGACTAATCTGGTCCGTGGAAATTCTTAATTTTTTGTGGGGCTGTATCATTCTTAAGAGTTACTTTCTTATACAACTTCGTCGACTTGTGCCTTTTTTTCAAAATCCCTGACTTTTTCCTGAAACTTTAAAGGCTGTCTTATCTAAAGAAATTAAAAATGGTTTAATAAAAGTTATTACTTTTTATCGCGAAAGGAACAAGGTATAGAGATTATAAGAGGCAAGAGGGGTATCAGGTGTTTCGGCAAGATCTAACAGTCTTAGTAACGTCATTACGCACTTTGGTAAAGATAAAGTCGGCGGATGACCAGGCAAGGTGTAGGTAGTAGAGCAGCTTTATGATACGTGAATATCTCTTATCCTCTTTTTCATTTTACCGCTTCTGTCTCGGCTACTCTTTCTCCATACTCTTAAAAATGCAGTACAATATGGTGGGATTCCCGATGGACGCTGATGGCTATTCTTTCGAAGCTGCGGAGAGTTTCTTAAGAGTGGTGCGGATAGGGTTTCACTTTAGACAACCAACCGAGGCTAGGTAACGCACGACACTCAAGTTACCTCACCTTAGCTGCTACCAAGGATTTCTGGGCGACTCAAGCCCTTCTCAAAAAGCGACAAGCCGACGCTACTGCCATTAGGATCAGCCAGTAAAATCCTTTATTTTTGGCTCCTGTGCTTTTATCGCACCACTTACCGGTGGTCCTCACCTCGCATAGTCAATCGAGGGTGGCCCAGAGAACTAATTATTTTTTTCGTCATTGTCTCACCCGCTACTTCCTTCTATTTAGTATAAAACTAATTTTTCCTTCTTTATAGATTGGAAACAAATTTGTACTTGTGGTCCAAGGTCTTTGAAGGCTAAAAAGTTTCAATTGTTTGAAATGAAAATGACAAATAAGTTACGTAAAAGCAATAATTATGACAATGAAACGATAGTAGGCATAACTGGAAGTAATTTTGCTCTAAATTTGATTGAAATAGCATCCCTAAAATTTTAAAAACCATCCTCTGTAGGGGTTTAAAAATTATTAATGTACTTTTTTATACACCTTAGATATTTTTGACCTTGCATGATTGAGAATGACCTACTGGAAGATAAAATGTGAGCTAGTTATATAAAACGTTACTTAAACTTCTAAGAACTACCCCTTTGAACGATATTTTGCTACTTTCAGAGTTATTCACATGATCTTTCATAAGGAATATTCTCGGGTTACTTGAAAAATATTAGTTCAATATTTTATAGTTTTTAGAATTTCGTAGCCCTGGACAGAAGCCCTCACAGTTTCCCTTACAGGGAAACGAGAAGAGAGGAGCTAGAAGATGTAAGGGGAAGTGGAGTTGGGAAGTATGGGAGATTAGGAAAAATGGGTGAGGAATTAGGGAAAATGAGGGTGCGGTTGTAAGTATAAGTAGGTGATTAGGGAAAATCAAGAGAAAATATGCGAGGGGGAGTGGGAGAAATAAGGGTAGGGGATGAATGGGCTAATGATCCTAGAAAATCGTCCAAATTTGGTAAAATCCCTAGAAATTCCTTGAAATACTGTAAAATACAGTGAATTATCTTCAAATGTGTCATCTTTAAAGAAATTTCAAATCTTTTTTAAAGAATAGAATATTGTGAAATCAGATGATTCTTCTGGAATCTTTTAAAATTCCTTAAAAACTCTGAAATCCTCTCAAATTCTTTGAATTCTTTCAAAACTAAAATACTCCAAAACCTTGGAACCCTATAACATTCGATCAAATCCTGGAAATCAGTTAAAGTATATTAAAACACCTTGAAATCTCTTGCCATTCTTTATATTCTGTAAAATTTTCAAATCGCGCGAAAATTGAATTTTTGAGATAGTGGAAATGTCATTTTAGCAAATCTACCGAAAAAGGTTACAAATATTGTAACATGCAAAGTGAAAAAATAGTTTAAGCGAATAATTTGAGAAAATTTTCTTGTACTTATGTCCCAAAAATTAATTCGAATTTTTGACTAAATATTGATAGTAACTTAACCGGTTACTTTTTAACCTTTTGGTCCCAGAAACACCCTGCCGAAATAGGGCGGATTTTGTAGGTTTTGTCACTTGAGTTCCATTTCACTACTGTTTTTGAGACATGAGTCCTATAATAACTTGTAAACAATTAAAATTAAAAAAATTAAATGAAACTTCTAATACTTTTGTCCTCATTTTGGACTTTCAAGAAATTGGAAAAGCCTCTCCACAAAACCCACCTTCCCCTTTAATAAACAGAAACAAAATATTTCTACCCCTCCCCTTCTCACTGTACTTAATTTATGGTTTCCAGTAATAATATGATATGGTACTTGAAACCAATGAGATTTTTTTGTATTTAAGATTGTTTGCCGGGTTAAAACTTCATTTTTAAAACTCCCTCATTTTTCCTCGACGAATTAAAAATGTTTTAATTTATTCATTTTAAACAAATATAACGATTTTTCTACCATAAAAGATAAGTTTTTAAAAAAACACTTGAATATTCGACAGAGTAATTAAATTTTCAATGAAAGAATTAAATTTTCAACAAAGTAATTGAATTTTCGACAAAATAATTTGGTTTCCAAACTAAAAATATGAACTCTAAAGAAGAAAGTGTAATAAATGATACTTCAACAAAAGAAGGTAAAATTCAATTTGAAAAAAATTAACTTAAAAACGAAAAGGGAAAATTTGTAACAAATAAGGACTTTTCAGTCATGAACGGAACAAATGTTCACCTAATTTGTTGAATCTTCAAGCCGAAAGATGAATTTTCTGTGAAAAAATTGAATTTCCCACAAGAAAATATGAATTTTTACCAGAAAAAAAAAAAGAATTTTCAACAAAAAATTAAATTTTCAGCCCAAGAGATAAACCTTTGTTAAAAAAAAGCAAATGATCAACAAAGTAGTTCAACCTTTATCCATGCAGTTGAATTTTCAATTATAAAATATCACTCTTCAACAAAATAGTTCAACCTTCAACCAAAGAGATTAATTGTGTAACTGAAAATATGAATCTTCAGCAAAAAAAAATTTCTTCAACAAAGTGATTTAACTAAAATTTTCAAACAAAGTAGTTGAATCCCGAAGCAAAGAAGAATAATTTTCAACCAAAACGTTGCATAGTTACCCAGGAAAAATGAAATTTCTACTAGAATAGATAAATCTTTTAATAACAAACACACATTTTTAGAAAAAAATATTTGAATTTTCTTCCAAAAAAGATTTAAGTTTGACTTTTCTATATCAAAAAATGATTTTTAAAAAAGCAGTACATTTCCTACGAAGATGCTTGAATTTTCAACACAAAAAGACGAATTTTCAACAAAACAGCTGAATTTTCAATAAAAAAGGATGACTCTTCAGAAAAATTATTCAATTTCCAACCAAACTGATGCATTTTAATCCAAAAAAGATGCAATTGACACTAAAATCGATGGATTTTTGAAAAAAATGTCCAATTTTTCACGAAAAGGATGACTTTTTACCAAATTTTTTGAATTTCCAACAAAACAGTTGAATTTCCAAACAAATGATAATATTTATAACTAGAAAGATAATCTTTAGGAGGAAGCAACTGCAACAAAAAGTAGTATAAAAATAAATACGAGGCGAATAAATTACTAACAAGAATATTATATCAGGGTTATCGCAATATTTCATTTTTTAAATTCTCTTATTCTTTCCTGTCCAATTCAATAGAACAATTTTAAAATAAAATCGAAATATTTCTTATTTACTTTGCTCGAAATTTCCTGACTTTAGCAAAAAAATTTGTTTTCTAGATCCCTGACTTTTCCCTGACTAATAAAATTCCTTGAAGTTTTCAAACATTGTCGTTAGAAATATTCGTTTTTCACTTAACAGGTTTCTGTAGCGCGTAAAGTTATATTCTGTACAATTAATGCGAGTTATTTGTTTTATTCGCGAACTTCCAAAAATTACGTACATGAATGGAAGACACCACC
>CAKNXH010000117.1:482607-518425 GCA_932178445.1 Andricus quercusramuli
CCCCCCCCCCCCCCATTGAGCTGTCACGTAATTTAAGAAAGGTCTCTAATCTTCTTTGAGAAAATAAACTAGTAGAACATCGCGACAATTATAAATATGATATTTAGACTCATTATGCAATTGTGAGCAGATTTTCAATTAGAAGTAACTCGGTAGATAATCAAGAGCACGGCTGAGCAGGGTCAGGACACAATCGCTCGAGCAGCACAATAATTCTTTTTTTATCGTACCAATGAATGTTAACAGTGCGTTACGCGTTAGATAAGGTAATTGCGGGTTGCAAGTAAACGCGTTTAGATTCTACTCGCGAGGGGTTTCTAGATTCATAGATTTTACGTGATTTACACATTCGTAAAGCGACAGTTTAATCACAGTGTGATAACGTTTTACGCATGCTTGATCGTAACTCACATCAAATCCCATATTGTGAAATATTTCATGCAGGTAATAACTTTGTACAAGGAAAACAAATGGCAAACAATTACTCTTGAAATGTGTAATATGTTCATTATAATGTGAAGACTGCTATTTTTTTCTCGTTGAAAATGTACATTGTATGAAAATTCTCACTACATTCTGGACTAAATTAATCCAGAAGGTAATTTTGAGAAAACTTCTTGACTTTTCGGATTTTCTGCTTTGAACGTGATACCTCGAGAGTGACCGAATAACTTAATTTTTAAAATTCCTTGACTTTTCCGTGATCTTCTGACTAATTTCTCATTTGGATATCTTCCAAAATCATTCAAAGCTTCTTACAGCTCTTGAAAATACCTTGGTATTTTTTCAAAGAATCTGAAATATTCAAAATCCCTTGGAATCCCTGCAAATTATTAAAATCCATTCAACATTCCTTGGAATCTTTCAAAACACCTTAAACTATTACAAATAATTTGTAATATTTTTAGGTCCCTGAAACTTTTCAAAATAATCAAAGAATTAATTAATTGATTAACCCATGGGTTAATGATCGAAGAAAAAATAATGAACTAAAAGTGACTGTGGGTTAGCCCCCGTCAAATGTTCGATCGCGGCATTTCACTCTGTGATCGAAATATGAGAGGAGGCATGACATCTCCTAATTATGGAATATTCTGAAATCGATACGTCTGTCTGTGAATTTGAATTCACCAACTGTGTAAAAATGATGAAAAAGAAATATCATCATTATAATGGACTGAAACATTGAGTGGAGGCAAATGATTGTTCTTCGTGGATGAATAGTCATCCTCGAGAGGGAGTGATTGTAAAAAGGGAACGAAAAACAAATTTAAATGAGAACTTTCGTCATTTCTTTTTGAGGCAGAGCAGGGGAGTCATCGATGCGACGAAAGGGTGGAGAAAGTAGACGAGGTTCATGTGTGCCCGTGTAGGGGTTCACTCCCCTTAACAACCTTATGCACTGCACTTGATGTCGTCCCGTCTCAGCCCACGCCAGTGGATGTCAATGACTCGGATGACTTCGTGAATATTCGTCGTCTGCGCAACTACGTCACAGAAAAATCGATCCTTAACCCGACTTTTCTAGACTACGTCTTGGAACAAGAAGTATTCCAAAGTCATTAAAAAATAATAGATTCCTCGAACCGAAAGCCGGGAAATATTGAGTATCGTGAACCCCAGCAATTGAGGGGCCGGATCAAAGAACTCATTATTACTCTCTGGCGCCTCGAGTGGGGAGGCCCCTGAACGTCACTCAAATTGGAATGGTCAGGGGCCTCTCCACTCTGAGCGCCAGAAAGTTATAACCGGTCCTTTGATCCGGGCCCTCAATTTCGACTAACTACTACATTCACGAGGCTTCATCGTTAGTCAAACGTACTTTTTGCTATAAATTATACAAGTTCTTGCCAAAAATTTAGTTGCATGATCGACAGTAATCAGAAGATAACTCTTAGGAGTTGTAATCGTAATTTTGTGAATAAATATCAGGAAAATAATCGAGGGGTATATTTTTGAGTTGAGGAATGTTGGATATGATAGGGAGAGTTGACCACCTCGGTGATCTCTTACAACCGGCGTCTGGTTCCAACCCCTCTTTTCACTTGCCCATCGTCTCACGCATGCAGGGGCTAAGTGCACCCCTATGCACTGCACATTACAGTGCACCCAGACTGCACCGCTTCGACGTAGAATCCCGACGAAAAAAAAAAACGAAAGGTGTCTACAGAGTTCCTGAAGTCTAGAGACACTCAGTAATAAACCTAGTTTGCTATTCAAAAAAGAAGTAATAAAAACACCTGCATTTTTCCTGACAAAAAATATCTACAGAACAGAGTTTGACTCTTTTCAAATTTTTATGGTGCTATACTTTCATTACTTTCTCAAATTTTCGAGTGAATCATTTTAAACCTTTCACAAAACCTTTTTTCTAATGCAAAAGTGGAATATCATTCAGGGGAAACCAAGAAACATTGGTATTTTTGTCGAAAAATATAGAGGAAATGAAATTTTTTCTCAAAACTGTTTTTTTTTACAAAGTTTTGGGTTTTCCAGACATTTTTAATTTTGTATGAAAATCGATCGTATAAACTGCTTTGCGGCTTTTACGCGGGCACGTTTGGCTAAATTTGAGACACTTCCGGTAACAGACATTTTTATATTATTTTTTTTTGTACGTATTCCCGGTTATATGTTTCATAACATCAACTTTAAAAATGGTACATTTTTTTCATTTTGTATGCAAATCGACCGCATAGGTGCATTGAGGCTTTTACACAGGCAGGGTTGACCAAATTTCACACTCTTTCGGTAATTGGAGTTTAATTTTTAAATTTGCGTGTACACCTCGTGGATAATGGGTTTTGAAATTTGAAGCGAAGAACAGTAAGATTCTTTACTTTTTCAAAGAATTGTCAATTTCAAAAAAAAAATCGCTTGCATTATTTTCTTTGGTAAAATTCGAAAATCCAAGAGTGGCAAAGTCTTTTATAACTATTGTCCAAAACTTTTAGAAAAAAAAAATTAAAAATGGAAAATCGTAGAAATTCCTCTGGATACGTCTGACTCAGACATCTTGAACTTCAGCTTAATCACTTATATTAAAAGAATTGACTTTAATTCTGAACGGAATAAAGAAATCATCCCAAAGAATTACAATTTTGATTCAGAACAGGCAATTTTTTAGAAAAACTATAATTTTGATATGGAACAAGGAATTTTCTACAATAGTTACAATTTTACGTTGGAATATGTATAGTACTTTCAGAAAGAATTACGATTCTGATCTGGAACAGGGAATTTTCGACAAGAACTATAATTCTGATATGAAAGAAGAAATTTTTCATGAAAAGCACAATTTTCAATTGAAAAAGGGAATTTCCGAAAAAAATTATGATTCTCATTTGAGACCCGGAATTTCAAAAAGACTTATGATTCTAATTTGAAACAGGGAATTTTCGAAACAAGCTACAATTCTGACATGGAAAAAGGAAATTTCCAAAAGAATTACAATATGAGTTAGAACGGGGAATTTTCGAAAAGAGCTATAATTCTGGCATGAAAAAAGGAATTTTAAAAAATATTCACAACTTCACGTTGGAACGGGAAATTTCTAGTGGAGTTATAATTCTGACCTGTGAAAAGAGAATTTTCGAAACGTACTATGATATTGGCATGAAATATTGAATTTTTCAAAAGAATTACTCTCTAAATCTGAATTAGTGAAATTTCACTATATTCAATTAGAGAGAAGTCGGCCACTCACGATTAGTAGAAAACTACTAATTTGATTAGTGGAAATTGTCCACATGTGAAATTAGTGAAATTCCACTAAGCAATTAGTAATCCCTGTCATTGCAGTGTGTACTAATTGAAGAGTGAAACGGCACTAATTATACAGTAAAAATCCACTAATTGTTCAGTGAAAAAATTAATTTTTTCAAAATAAATATAAATTGAAAGGAGATTATAAAACAACACGCAGTAGTATTCCCGCATGGTCACCCATCCAAGTACTAACCGCGCCCAATTTTTTTGTCTACTGGCCATAGTTAAATAGAACAATAATATGATAATTTCAGGGTGGCCGCTGGACCGGTAATCTTATGAGACCGGGAAAAACCGGGAAATAACAGTGCATTTATTTTTGACCACGAATTTGACAAATTTAAAAATAGTCTTTCCAACCTGTATTTAAACCCTTCTTAGATAATTAGATAAATTGTTATATTTTATAATGTCAATGTCAATTTTACAATTACGCAATGTCATATGAGGATATGACTTCAGATTGGTCAAAATCGTTGCAGTTCACTAATTCGTTAGTGATCGCGCTAAGTTACTAATGAATTAGTGAAGCGAAGCTACTAAATAATAGTGAACCATGTTTACTAATTGAGATTAGTAAAACTTTGACTAATTTATTAGTAAAATATTTACTATTTCAAATGTAAAACATCAAACTATTACTATTTGGTTAGTGAACCATACATTTACTAATTCAACTAGTGAAATTTTCACTAATTCATATTTAGAGAGTAAAATTCTGACTTGAAATGGGCATTGTTCGAAAAGAATTATGATTCTGATTTGGAACAAGGATTTTTCCATATGAATGAAAATTATGAGTTGGACTTGAAAATTTTAGAAAGAAGTATAATCATCAGATCGAGAAATGAAAATTTGACCCAGAAAAAACAGGGAAATGACCGAGAATTTAAAATTATCCATCTGGTTCCCTTTATAATAAATTTATATAATAAATTTATAAGGTTCCCTTCATCGCGATTCCTTGGCTTCTGCAATTTTGTTTTTAAGAATCAATGACTCTTCCCCGATTTCCAGGTTTCCCCTGACCTGCGGCCACCCTAGGGATGGAATGAGTGAAAGAGAAGTAAGAAAGATATCTAGTTTGTTGGAAATTGTTCTCAGGGAATTTGTTTGAAAGACCCTGATGATGACGGCTAGATAAGAGGTTGGGGGTCGAAAAGAGAAGGGGTAATCCATGCATCATATCTCACAGTTGACAAGCATTCATGACCCCTAGTGTCGGAACCCTCAATAGAAAACGACATCCACCAACAAACGCCCTCCATGAACACTCCCCTTATCCCCATACCTACATCGGCATTGCAGCACCCGAGTTCAACTCCATCAGTCCGGATGGAACATTGCAGGAACCAAGCCCCATGTTCTGCTAAAAAATAACCGAATCACCGTGAATGTATTCATATTTTCGAAAGGATTTTTCGTGAAAAAAAAACCTTTTTTATCGGTCGCTGAGGTCATACTTTTCATCGGAAAAATCACGCAACTTCTGCAGAGCGAGTATTGTCGGATAACGTTTATTATTACTTCACAATGTATTGCGGATTTTCACGTTTTTTCAGGTTGCAGGAAGTAATGATTTAAAGCTCGATGTGTGAGTTTCCATATTGATCTCAAAGCCATTTTTTACCAAAAGTATTCTGCAGGTCAAACAGAAAAAGTATAATAACTATTATGGGGCCGTTGAAAAACTTCGTCCCACTGACAGGGTGGAGGCGTAACAGTTTTTATGACGATTTGTAACGTAGGGGGAGAGGATTTGATGCAGAATGTGACATCACAATAGGAAGTATAAATATAAATACAATTTTTTTTAATTTTCAAAAGAAGTGAGAATTAGTTCCCCTATTTTTCCCTTTTCTGAAGAATTCTACGTTTTTCCCCTGTCTTCAGGAAACTCACCGTTTTCTTCGTCATTCGCATAAATGCGAACTAAATTAATAGAAAACAATGATTAAATCTCGCTTTTTTTCGTTGAAAGTTAATTCTTTTTAATTGAAAAATCTACTATTACATTTTTTGTTCTGAATTCAAAACGTTTGGTTAAAAATTCTGCTATGTGGTTCAAGATTTAATTATTTTGTTGGAATATCGTATTTCAATGACTGAAAATAGAATTTTTCAAGTAAACATCCAACTGTTCTACTTCTTGGTTGGAAATACAATTATTTGGTTGAAAGTTGAACCACTTTTGTTGAAAATTTATTTTCATAATTTCAAAATTCATGTATTTCATTGTAAATCGTCTTTTTTGGTTGGAAATTAATATTTTTGATTGCGAACTTAACTGCTTGATTGAAAGTTGAACTACTTTGATGAAAATCAATTTTATTAATTAAAGATTAATCTCTTTATATAAATATTCATTTTTTCTTGTTTGTTGAAAATCAAATTCAACTATTCCATTTTTGTTTAAAAATAATCACCTTTAGTTGAAAATTCAACTATTCTGGTTGAAAATTGATGTATTTTGATGTAAATTCGTCATTTTTAGTAGAAAATAAATTCTTCTCCATTGGAAATTCTATTGCTTGGTTGAAAGTTGAACTACTTTCTTGAAAATTCATTTTATTAGTTGAAGATCCACCTCTTTGGTTGAAAAGTAAACCATTTTGTTGAGAATTCGTTTTTTTTTTTTGTAAATTATTTTTTCAACTGAACATTTAACTTTTCCATTGTTTGATCAAAACTTAATGTTTTCAGTTTGAAATTTAACTATTTAGTTAAAAATTGACTTTTTTGTTGAAATTTCATATTTTCGATTTGAAGATTCAACTGCTTTGTGAAAAATTCAACTTTTTGTCTTCAAAATGCTATCATTTGTAGAGAATTTACCCCTTTAACATTGAAATTGAACAGTTTGTTTGACGATTTTCTCTCTCTTGAATTAACAATCTTTCTTGGTTAAAAATCTCTTTTCGTAGAAATGTTATCTTTTTTTTTTTTTTTTTTTAAAGATTTATCTTTTTCGTTGGACATTCAAATATTTTGTTAGAAGTTTGATTACTTCGTTGAAAATTTGACTATTTTATCAAAAATATATTTATTTTGTTGAAAATTCAAGCTGTATTGTTCAAGATTCATCTTTTTAATGAGAAAATTCGTCCTATTGGATTGCAAATTCCTTTCTCTCTTACAAAATTCGTTTTTTTGCTTTGGAGATATCAACTGTTAGGTTGAAAATAAAACTGATTTCGTTAGAATTTTTGTTTTGATCAAAAAGTCGAATATGATTGAAAAATTTAACTATTTGGTTAAAAGTGCAACATTTTTATCAAAAATTCATCCCTTTTGCTTGAAAATTCAACTGTTTGGTTGAAAGATTTGCCCATTTTGAGAGCAGTTGGAGCTCTGAAGTCTGTTAACACATTATGTTTGTCTGTTTTATTTTAGACATTTATCAAATGAAATTGATGAAAAAATGTTGAGTCATAATTGGGGGGGGGGGGGGGGGGGTATCCGTATTTGTAGCGTCACTCTGTTGGTCCAAGCTTTGTGTGATGATCTGTGATGAAAGAGAGGAGAGGTTTTTTGATTAAATGATCTTCTCTTTATTTTTTTGTATAAATTAATCCCTCTACTCTAATTGGATTAATATTGAAATTCAGAGGAGTCTTTGATAAGGTTAACGAACATCCTTCCTCTCTATAACTCTCAACCGGATATGCATTCGAGAAGTGTTCTGAAGATCAAGGGAATAAGAAAAGCAGTCACTGCCGATGAAAGGTGGAAGCTAGTACAGAATTGTGAGGAACTTTGAAAAAAGACATCAGAAGCCATGCATAGAGAAAATTGAAACGTAGAGGAACTTAGCAGAGGAATGTGAAAGGGGTGAGTCGAGAAAGGAAGGAAAGCAGAAAAGCTTTCCATCAGGCAAATCGAATAGCACTTGCAGGCTCGGTAAACAGATGGATGATAAATGATACTTTGAGCTTTAAATATCCTTTGCGTAACTCTCCATTCGCAATGGTTGAATCCACTGATTTTTTTTTTCTTTAATACTCATTAAGAAAATTCGCTGACTTTTCCCTTATTTTTGCCTGACCAATTTTTGATTTCCCTGACTATTTATATTCGAAAGCCAGAATTATAATATTGTAATATGTTTAACATAGAATCTGTCATAAAGAGAATACCATAAGTACAAATTAAAATTTCAAAATTAAAAACTAATTGATTTATTTCAACAAGAAAAGATTACTTTTCTACCATAAGAGATGAATCTGCAGTCCAAAAGAACGATTTAAAAAAAGTGTTGAATTTTAGACCAAAAAAGATGAATTTTTAAGTAAATAATGAGAAAACGTTTACATTTACGAAAGGAATTTTTTACTAAAATATACGGATGTTCGAAAAAACCGTTTGCATTTTTGAACAAGAAAAAAATTACTTTGCAACAAAATCATCCAATTGCTAAGGAACTAATTAAATTTTCAACATAGTAGGTAGATTATTAACCAAACACTTTTTATTTTTTTATTTTATATATATTATTTATTTTATTTTAGTTTTTTCATTTACTGCACACAAAGATGAATTTTCTACCAAACATTAGAATTTTCGAACAAAAAGATTGAAATTTAAACAGAAACTGTAGAATTGTTAACCCGGAAAGTTGAAGTCTCAACAGAAAAAGGTACACTTTGAATCCTAAAGGACTTATTTTCTGTCAAAATAAACGAATGTCGAGCAAAAAGATGAGTTTTTAACCAAATACTTGAATTTGCAACAAAATAATTCAATGCTCAATACAAAAGTAGAATTTTTAACCAAACACTGGATTTTTCTACGAAAAAAGATGAATTTTTAAAAAAAGATTAAAAGTTTAAGAAAAAAAGGTATTAAAGTTTAATCAGTAACTGTTGAATTTTCAACAACGGGAAGATAAATTTTTAATCCCAAAGGACGAATTTTTTGTCCAAATACCAAAAAGATTACTTTTGAACAAAATACTTATTTTTTCAATAAAACAACTTAATTGGCAACAATATAATAGGAGTGTTAAACAAATACTGAAATTTCCTACCTGCAGAAATAAATTTTGAACCGAATATTCGAAATTTTCAAACACAGATGATTCCACTTCAAAGTAAAAAGAGTTGAATCTTCAACCTGGAAAGTTGAATTTTCATTACAGAAAAATATACATTTTCAATCCTAGCGGCAAACTTTCTGCTTTTCAAATAGACGAATGTTCAGTAAAAAGTTGTATTTTCGACATCAAAGATGAATTTTTAACTAAATAATTATGTTTTCAACAAAATAATTGAATTTCCAAACGAAGATTTGATTTTTCAACAATCTAATAAAATTCTGAACGAAAAATTGAAATTAATAATCAAATTGTTGAATTTTCAACCTAAAAAGATGCATTCTGAAACAAAAGATGAATTTTCAACCAGGAAGATCAATTCTTAACCAAAAAAAGATCAATTTTGAACCGGAAATTAAAAAGTTGAATTTTCAGTAGTAGCAATAAATTTCCAACAAATAAAAACGAATTTGCCACAGAATAGTCGAATTTTTCAAAAAAATCTGAACTTTCTACAAAACAGTTGCATTTTCAAACAGCAAGTATTAATTTTCTACCAAAAATACAGATAAAAAAAACAGTTTGATTTTCATCCAAAGACAACAATTTTCAACTAAAATAATAAATCAGTAAAGACATTTTACCGAGAAAGATTAGTTTTCCACGAAAAGATATGAATTTTCAACTAATAAAGATCAATTTTCAACAAAAAATGTAGAAGTAACAGTTTCAGTTGTAACAATTAATTTTAGAAAGGAAGAATCGAATTTTTGGCATAATAGTTAAAGCTTCAACCGAAGAGATGTAACTTCAACAACAACAAAATAAATTTCTAACAAAATGGTTCAGATGTTACCCAAGTAGTTGAATTTTCAATTTGGAGCAATCAATTCTCAACGAAAAATAGAAAGGGTACATTTTTAGATTGAGGAATTAATTTTCAACAAAAAAGTGTTTTCAATAAAATATTTGAGCTTTCAACCAATGATATGAATTTTCCACTAAAATGATGAATCTTCAATAAAATAATGATTTTGTTTAATTAGATGAACCTTCAAGGAAGTACTAGAATTTTTAATCCAAGACGATTTCAGTTGAATTTTCAACACAGGACTATGAATTTCTAACAAGGAAGTGGGCCGTGGGGAGTAGTGGGTCACCTCAATCTCCGCCATGTTGTGGGTGGTAGGACTGCTTTAACCACTGCCAAAAGACTCTCTTTGTGTGAGCTCACTTTGTGAACTCGAGTCATAGTCTCAACACGCGTAGTTAGTATTTTGACATTGTTGATTAAAGAAATCAAACTAAAAGTTTTTTTACAACTCAAGTGGTTGATATTCGAAGTCCCGTTCTACAGCAGATTTCAAAGGCACGTTATAGCAAAATATTCCTTGAACAATTGGCTTTAAATTCAATCAAACAATTTCGGCAAAACATTCATTGTGTGTATGGCAATTCGGTCATTTCGTAAATGTCGGCTGTGGGGAGTTGTGGTCCACCATTAGTGGGGAGTCGTGGGCCACACGTTCTTAATGCGTATTTCAATTTTTTAAGTGAAACTTCTTTTCCCTTGTTCTGAAAAGACTTTTGGATTATCCGCAAGGGCACAATGCCAAAGATTTTAAATCGGAACAACACAGTTCACTGCAACATGTGCGATCGTGCTGTGCACTTGAACTGTGCCAACTTGAGGACCGGATATTACACGTGCATACATTGTGAATCAGAATAATTTTTTTTTAATGTTTTTAAAATCATTCGTTTTCATTTGCTGCAACTTTAATAAACATAAACTACTGGAATATGCCATTTTCTTGCATTTTTTGTCATGGCCCACAACTCCCCACCAAAATCATAAATATCGATTTTTATAAGATTTATGCCATCCTAAATATTTCTCGCGCATTAACGAATTTTATTAATTCTGGTCTCCAGTTGATGTATTGAGAAGTTCACTACAAATACCAGTTCATACATTGGCAATTTATCGATGTTCAGAGATGTTATGTCTTGAAAACAAAGCGTAGCCCACAACTCCCCACTCTCCCCTACATTTTTTAGCTGAAAACATAATCCACAAGAGGAAGCAACTGAAAACAAATAGATAGGAAGAATAAAAATAATAGTAACTAATGAGAATATTACATGAGACTGGCCCAAAATTTGATTTTCAAAGTTCCCTAACTTTTCTCTGAGCAACTTTCCATTTTCAACATAGAATCTTTAATAAAAAAATATAATATTTTAAATTGGAATATTAAGATATGAAATGTGTTACCTGTCATAGTTATTCGAAGTACCTAGTATAGAAATTCCTTGACTTTCGCAAGCTTTTTTTCAATCTTTCTGATTTTCCCTGATGAATAAAATTCCTTGACTTTTCCATGATTTCCAGGTTTTCCCTAATCTACAGTCACCGTTCCATTAAAAACTAATTATAACTAATTCTACTTTTGAATATATGTCTTATATTTATCACAACTTGTGGAATTGTCTTAGCACTTACAGGCGTAATAATTCGAGACTTAAAGGGCAGCAGGAAGTTAGGAAGCACAGCGAGGACTTTTCTTTTAATTAATTTGGGTGGCATGATGCCGACAGCCTAAAGTAGGGCCATCCTTTCGATCCCCTACCAAGCCTCTGGATTATGAACAACTTTTATAATTAAGCAACGAAGAAAACTTTCCCGGAATATACCTCTGTTATTCGGAATAGGATCCTGGGAATCCTGTTGGCTGCCGAGTATCTTCCCGCAACTCGACATGACTTTTCATTTTCCAGCTCGTTTCCCCATTCCACGAATCGCATCGGGCATATATTTGTTACGGATTGAATTACGTCAGCAAACATCGAACTGTAATGAGATCGTGAGATAAAAAGAAAATACCAACCAAACAGCGAAATATTTATCTAACACAATACTGTTGGAGAGAACAATTCGAAAATATTTATGTGAAAATACATCCCTCTGCTATTCGTCATGATGTGTGATGAAGATTTGATAAATACAGACTTCACAGTCAAATTGCTCTTAAAGCTGGGGAAATAGGACGATTTTTCACTACAATTTAGGGAATAATAGGGGAGTAAATTCTCCTTAAAATATTGCATTTTCAATTAAATGAATTGATTTTCAACCAAACAGTTGAATTTTCAACTAACAAGATAAAAGTTTATCCAAGAAGATTATTTTTCTGAAATAAAAGAAGTTTCTACCAAAAGATATAGATTTTTAATCCAAAAAGATGGAACTTTAACAAAAAAGTTAATTTTTGATGAAGAAAGATGATTTTTCTACCGATTGAATGAATTTTTAACAAAAGAAAAAAGAATTGTCAAATAAGCAATATTGCATTCACAACTAAATAATTGAAGTTTGAAGCAAAAGAGACAAATTGTTAACAAAATATCTGAAGCTTTGAACAGATGTTCAAGTTTCCACCAGAAATATAAATTTCCAACAAAACAGTTTACATTCTGACCGACAAAGATGAATTTTCAAAGAAAGTAGACCAAATTCATACTAAAAAAGAAATAGCTGAATTTTCAGACGAAAAAAGCAATTTTCAACAAGAAAAAACTACTTCTCAACGAAATAGGTACATTTTCAAACAAAAAATAAACATTTTCCGTCAACAAAATCAATTTTCTACCAAACACTTGCATTTTCAACCCGGAAATGTGAATTTTCAACAAAAATTAATTTTCTATGAAATAGATTATTTTCTAAATACACAGTTTAGTTTCCTGCAAAAATATTTGAATTTACAACCAAAAATATAAATTCTCAACCAAGAAGGTTAACTTGCTGCCAGAAAGAACGAGATTTCAACAGAATACAAGAATTTTCAACAAAAGACTTGCATTTTTTAATTATCAATATGAAATGTGCACCAAAAGAGATACATTTTCAAAACAAGATGAATTCTCTACAATACAATTGAACTTTCAACCCGAAAAAATGAATTTTTAACATGAAAATGAATTTTCAAACCATCAAAGTTAAAATTAAAGCAAAAACAGCCGCATTTTCCACTATATATATATATATATATATATATATATATATATATATATATATATGAATTTGCAACATAAAAAGTTAACTCTGAAGATGTTTTTTAAGCAACATAGATAAATACTTTACCAAACGGATAAATTTTCTATCCAAAAAGACGAATATTTACAAGAACAGTTAAATTTTCGGCCAAAAAAGATTACTTCCGCAACAAGTGTTGAATTTTCACTAAAATAATTAAATTTTCAAAGAAGGTGTTGAATTTTCAACTTGCAAAGAGGAATTTTCAACCGGAAAAAATAATGTTCTGCCGAAAGCTGAATTTTAAGCACAAGACAAGAATTTTTGACGATAAAGTTGAATTTTCAAATAGAAAAGTGAAGTTTCCCACCAGAAATAGAGGAGTTAAATTTGCAATTAAAAACATTTTAACTGAAAAAAACGATTTCTTAAACAAAATACATTACTTTTTAATCAAATATCTCATTTTGTAACTTACTGAGGGTACATTTTCCACCAAAGAAGGAAAAGTTGGATTTTCAGATAAAAAAAAAGTATTTCTAAAAGGTCGATTTTTTTTTACAAAATAGTTGGATTTTCAACCAGAAAATAATTATTTTTAAAAGAAAAGTTAATTTTGTAACAAATCATTATATTTTGAAATAAGTGGACCGATTTTCAACTGAATAGTTTAATTTTCTACCGAAATAGTTGAATTTTCATCAAAAAATAGAAATTCGCGATCAAGAATTGATTAATTTTTTACTAAAACACGTCATTTCAACAAAATATAAGAATTTTCAACGACATAGTTACATTTTTAACCAAAACGATGAAATTTGGACCAAGGGAGAGGAATTTTCAAACCTAAAAACGAATTATTCACAAAATAGTTGGATGAAAGTTCTACAAAAAAAAAATTTGACAAAATTGTTACAATTTTTAACAAAATGGTTGATATTTTAACTAAAAAAGATTTGATCAAGAACCAACAACAGTTGAATTCCACCAAAAAGGATTAATTGTCAAGAAAGAATGTAATGGTTGATATTTAAATCTAGAAATATTTTTATTTAAATGAAAAATAATTCAATTCAACCGAAAAGATATTTTCTCAACAAAAAATGTAATGCTTGATATTAAAATCAAGAAATATTTTAATAAAAATAAAAAATAGCTGAATTTAATAAAGAAAGATAATGTTTTAAAACAATAGTTGAACTTTCAACAAAAGACTCGAAATTTTAACCAAAAGAAATTACTTCTGAACCAAAAATATAGTAGTAGACAATTACAAAAATAAAAGTTCTGCTGAAGAAATATTGCATCGACAACATTATTTCGAATAATATGTAATTAATGTTTTTTGATTAAGCTCGGGACTTTTTGCAAAGATAAAGCAGCTTACCTGCAGAATTATAAGCAATTGGAATGTTTTGCGCCATCTAGAACGATCAAGCTAAGCTAATGAGACCATCGACGATCCAAAGCGCCTAAGATTACCAAAGGCAATAGTGCACTACTATTAACAATTATGCGAGATTACAATGTAGTTTCCAGCATTCCAAACTCGCTCTTGCGCTACTTTCGCTAATGCAACATCGCTAGCGTTGCTTTTAGTTATACTCTCCGATTACGAGATTCTGTCCCAAAACGCAAATGTTCCATTTCCTAACGGTGGCCTCTTCTGACATAGATTATAATGTTACCATCTAAGATGCTCTCTGCTTCCAAAACGACCCTATTACTAACACTTAAGGTCGCTTCGAGTTTCAAATGATACGCTTGCACTCTGGAGCTTTCGTACCTCTGAGAACTTTTAATCATAGCAAACACGGAAAAAAAAGATTTGACTGTTAGTGAAGGAGGGAATAGAAGTGGATAAGCTGAGGGATATAAAGAGAAAAGGAATGAGATCAGAAAGGAACTGAGCAAATGGGGAAAAAGGAAAAGCAGTGGAGAAGAATATAGGACAAAAATGAAAGAGTATACTGAATTATGTACACAAAAGAAAGAGGAAAAAACAAAAGTTTTAAGGAAGAGGTGGAGAAGGCTGAGATGGAAGAAGAGGTTTGGAAGGTATTATATAGGGAGAGGTGAAAAGAAGGAAGTGAGTGAACCAGGATATTGGGATGTTAAGATGGAAAGAATATTTTATGAATTTGCTAAAAGAGGTAGAAAGAAAAGTGTGGAAAGGAGGAAAATATGCTAGAGAGAGATGAGGAAAATGCCATAACAATGGAAGAAATAGTCAAGGTGTTAGGAATAATGAAAGATGCAAAGGTACCTGGTATAGATGAGATTCCAAATGCAGTCTGAAAATATGGAAAGGAGAAAACTGAAGGAATGGGCATGGATAATGTGTAATAGAGTATGGAAAGGAGAGAGGTGGCCATAGTTATAGGACGAAAGAGTAGTTGTAGCCATAGTGAAGAAAGGTAAAGGGAGGAGCCTGAAAAATTATAAGGGTGTGACGCTGATGTCAACATTGTATAAAGTATATGTGAGTGTTTTGTCGGAGGGATTAAAGAAAGGAGTTCAGGAAAAAAAGATAGAGCCACCGAATCAGACAGGGTTTAGAAAAGGAATAGACAACATATATGAACCGAATTATCTGATAAATAAACGGATTGAAAGAGAGAAAGGAGCGATGATAATTAAATTTTCAGTTCAAAAAATTAATGTTGGACCAAAGACACTAATATTCATCAAGGTTGTTCCGTTTTCAAACAAAGAGATGAATTTTGAACTAAAATTATAAATCCTGCACCAAAATAATGAATTTTTAAGAAAGTAGTTCAATTTTCAATCGAAGGGTTTCATTTTTATCCCAAAAACATGAATTTTCAATAACTTCAATCCTCAATCAAAACAGATATACTTTACCCAAAAAATTGATTTGCTCCCCAAAAAGACCAATTTTCAACGAAATACACACATTTTTAACCAAATAGTTGAAAACTCAAACAAAAACGATAAATTCTCAATAAAAAATGGAATAGTTAAATTTCAGCTGAAAAAATTGATTTTTCAACATAAACAAAATTTCTACAAAATATTTAACTTTTCAATTCAAGAGAAGAATTCTCATTTGAAATTATGAATCTTCATGTGAAAGAATTGTTTTTAAGAAAGTAGTTCAACTTTCGACTACATGGTTGAATTTTTACAGAACCCTTGAATTTTCTGCAAAACAGTCGAATTTTTTACCCAAAAATGTGATTTTCTGAAGAAAAATTCTTGGAAAAATATTCAAGTTTTTAATCAAAGAAAAGAATTTTTAACTGAAATGATGAATTTTCAACCAAAAAAATTCATTTTTAATAAGGCGGTTCCATTTTTAGGCGAAACAGGTGAACTTTCTAAAAAATGAGATGAATTTCCGAACGAAAAGTGTATTTAATCAATACATGGTTAAATTTTTCTACAAAAATAAATTTGTTAATAAATAAAGAATCTACATTTTAATCAAATATTTGAATTTTTCAACCAAAAATAATTTGTTTAGAAAAACAGTTGAATTTTCAACCAAAAGAGATGAATTTTGATAAGAATTGTTGAATTTTCAACAAAATAATTACGTCTTGAAACAAATGATATGAACTTTAACCAAAAAGATGAACTCTTGATAAAAAGTAGACTCACAGTTAAAAGAAACTTGCAACAAAAATGAACTGTACGTATTGAAATTTACCCACCACATTGGTAATACTTGAAAATTATCTGCAACTAAAATTCCCTTATGTTTTTTTCTGCAATTTTCCACCTTGAAAAAGTAACTTTTAACTAAAAACAGTTTGAAGTTCTTATTGGTTTTTTATTATTTCTATTCGCATTTAGTTGGAAAAACAAAAAAAAAAGGTGAAAAGGGGAAAGAGAGCAATGGGGAGAGTCTGTCAAGCGTGGATAAATAAATAGAACATTTTATAATTATCTGAATAAAAAATAATAGTTTTGATAAACATGGAAATTCATTTTTATAATGCTTCAAATACTGCATTAGAAAACTGGAAATTTTTGTTAAAAAATAAAGGTGATTTTGAATGGCACACTTTTTGATTTCTCACGATACACTTTTCAATTCGGACTAAATAAAGTGTGTCGTTCTACGCAACATTGTAGGCCCTGAAGAAATGATAAAATTGTAGGTTTTCTTTCTTCTAAATACTCATTATTGTTACCAAATTTTATTTTCTGAAAATAATTTCAATAAGGTTTCACTTTAATTTAATTAACAGAGTTTATACTTCATATGCATATGTTGGTTCCCGATGTTTCTAAAATCTAAGATGATTTGGCGGGAGGGGATTGAAGCAAATCCAACTATTACATTTAGTATTAATACAAAGCAAGTTTCAGGCCTCTACCAGTTCACGTAAATTGTTTAAAATTATCAAAGCAGTTTTAAGAAATAATATTCAAAATTATTACTTATTCACACACTCCACCGACCCAAAAGACTTCACGTAATTTATGCCCGGTCCCTTATCAACAGGTTCAATTTTAATCTTAAATAATTACTTTTTCCATAAAAAAAACTTGTCTGGAAAAGATTTTTTTGTTTTGATGAAGGATATCGAGATAATTCTTGTAACCAGTTCGACAGCGAAGGTTGCTTTTCCTGATTCACGATATGCATCACGAGATGCTCTTGTCCTCAGCACTTGATGGATAGCCCTTTTACATAACGCGACTGGATAAACTCCCCAGAGAATTATCTCGACAAAACACACACGTCGACGTCAACTTCTCTTCGCGTCACTGAAATTCCTTTAAAGTCAGTTTGAATTTTAAAATCTATGATATTTTTTACCATTCATCCTGATTATACAAAATGTTTCAGATGGCGCCGTTCAAAAACTTCGTCGCGCTATTTTGAAAACATTTATCCATCCATCCCCTTTAAAGAAACAATTTTTTTTTATTTTATTTGATAAACGCCTAAAATAAATGATGTAAATATAAACAAAATACTTTAGTGGACCAAATAGGCCGAGAAGACGAACTTTTTAAAAAACAGTTGAATTTCTATATAAGAAAGATTAATTTTCTACTCAGAACTTTTCTACCAAAAAAAAAATGAATTTTCAATCCAGAGAGAAGAATTTTCTATTCTAATTTTTGGAAAAATAACATATATTTCAATTAAATTATTTAATTTTTGACCTACAGGTATGAATTTCCAAGAACAAATCAATTTTTAACCAAAAAATTGCATGTACAACCTAATAGTTTATCTGCTATGTGAAAGGGATAAATTTTCAACAAAATATTTGAATTTCAATTCTCTAACAAAAAAGGATTATTGAACCAAATAGTTAAATTCTTAACCCAAGAAGACCAGCTTTTTAGAAAACAGTTGAATTTTTAAAACAAAATGACAAATTTTCTATCCAAAAAAATGAATTTTAAACAAAACAGTATACTTTTCAACAAAAAAGAAGACTTTTTGTTGAAATAGTTACATTTGTAGCCAAAGAATTAAATCAAATTGAACGATGAATCTTAAAAATGATGGCTTTAAAACAAAGAAGTTTAACTCTCCACCGAGAGTTCGAATTTCAAAGAAGGAACATTATTTTTCAACCAAAAAATTACATTTACGACCCAATAGTTGAATTTTTAAGCATAAGAAATACATTTTCAACAAATTATTAGAATTTATTACCAAGTACACGAATTTTTGAGCCCCAAAGATGAATTTACCTCATTCCTAAACAAAGAAGATTAAACTTGAATCAAAAACAGAAGAATATTAAAGCAAATAGCTGAATTCTCAAGCCAGAAAGACGAATTTTTCAGAAGAAGAGTTAAATTTTCAATCCAAAAGGATGAATTTTCTAGCAGAAAAGGCGAATGAATAACGGAAAAATTAAATGTTAGGCCAAAAAAGCTACTTTTTGACAGAAGTGTTGGATTTTTTACAATGAAATTAAATTTGTGAATAAGAGCAGAATTTTCAACTAAAATTATGAACTTTCAACAAAAAAGATGAATCTTCAACCAAAACAGATTAACTTTAATCAAGAAGTTGAAATTATAACTAAAAGAGATAACATTTCTACCAAAAGGAATGAATTTTCAACCAAGGAACATTTTCCATTCACGAGAGAAAGAAATGTTAAACAAATTTCTAAATTTTCAAGTCAAAAAGGTGAATTTTCTACAAAACAGTTGAATTTTCTATCCAAAAAGTTAATTTTCAACCAAGAAGTAGAATTTTCTGCCAAAGTAATGGAATTTTTAACCCAGAAAGAGGGATTTTCAACGGAACAGTGGGATTTTTAAGCTAAGAAGACCTCAGAATATTTACCAATTTTTTTTTTTTTAAATACCTTTGAATCTTTCAAAATACCCGGGAATCATTCTAATGCACTCAAATCTCTTTAAATTATTCAAGTCAATTGAAATTTTGTGCAATACTTCATAACAACCTAATATATTTAAAAATTACAGAATCTTTGATAATACCTAGAATTATTTAAAAATATTTAAAATCATAAGAAATGCTTATATTTTTGTGAAGAAATTCTTGAAAATTCTTTGAAATATTCTAAAATTCAGAGGAATTATATGCAATCTGATGATATCCTTCGAAATCCTGAAAAAATTATTAAATTACCTCGTGGGCTTTTTTAATGCCATAAAATCATTGAAATCCTAGAAAACCCTTTGAAATCTCTTGATCCATCCAAAAAATTATAAATCCTATAAAATTGCTTCATATATTTCGAAATTTTAGATTATTCTTGAAAATCTTATGAACATTTTTTCAAATAGCATTAAGTTATTCAAAGCCTTGCAAATTCCTTGAGTATTTTTAAGTCTGTTGAAAATGCCTTGGAATCTTTCAAAATCAAGTAATTTAAATCTACTAAAGATTCCTTAAAAACATTTGAAATACCCTGGAATATTTCAAATCCTTTGAAATTTTCTCAAATTATTCGATCCTTCTTGAAGCTTTGAAGAATTCTTTGAAATTTTAACATACTCTAAAATCTTTGAAATCGTTTAGAATATCTTTAAATTATTGAAATTTACTCAAAATTCCTTAGAAGCATTTTTATTACCCGAAAATATTTCTGATAAGTTTAAGGTTTCTGAAATTATTTGAAGCTTTTTAAAGGTCTCAACAATTCTTTGAAATTTTTTTAAATATGCTGAAATCTTAAAAATCCTTTGGAATATCTTCAAATTATTGAAATCTACTGAAAATTCCTTAAAAACATTTTAAATACCCTGAAATATTTCAAACATTTTGAAGTATCTGAAATTATTTAAAGCTTTTCAAAGCTCTAAAAAAATCTTTGAAAAATTAAAAAAAAAAACTCTAAAATCTTTCAAATATTATTTGGAATCCCTTCAAGTTATTAATATCGCTAAACAAATCCTTATAATCTTTCAAAATATTTTTAAGCATTTGAAATCCTTTGAAATCTTTTGAACTTTTAAAATAATTTTAGCTCAAAATAAGCAATTTAAATTTTCGGCTAAGAAGAATAATTTTTGCTTTAAAAAAGAATTTTCAACCGAATAGTTTAATCTTCAACCAAGTAGAAGAATTTTTGATCAGGAGCGATTCAATTAAAAATAATTGACTTTCAACAAAAAGTAATTGATTTCCTTACTGGATTCTATTAACGTAGTGTATACGGATCCGGCATATTATGCCGGATTTTAATTTTCTCATCCGGCATATTTTGCCGGATTTTAATTTTCTGTTCCGGCATATCTTGCCGGAGCTTAATTCTCTCTTCCGGCAAGGCACCTCTGTGACTGGTTACAGAAATGATTTTGGTTTAAAACCCTACCCCTTTCCAACGTCCCGTGGGGGGCGGGAAGGCTCCCCTGTGACTGGTCACAAAAGTTACCGATCTATTACCATAATTTAAAAAAATGTATGAAAAGATTGATGAATTACCATAATTTCTCAAATTTATGGAATTTTTTGAAAAATGTATTATATTTGTTGAAATGCATGAAATTTTGGATATTTATTAGGTTTATGAAAATTCATGAAATTTTGGGAAATTTATGAAAGTTGTGGAAATTTATGATAATTTACGGAAAATTATTACGTTATTAAAAATCTGCCGGAAGAGAAAATTAAAATCCGGCAAAATCTGCCGGAAGAGAAAATTAAGATCCAGCAAGGAATACAGATATGTACAGATGACACATAACCTCAACCTGTCACCAATATCACCCTTTAATTTTCTATTGTCCGACATATTTATGCAAATATAAATTTTTTAACTCGGTGCAATTGATCTAGAATTGTTTGGAAATAATAATAAATCGTTTAGAATTCATAATAAATTCTTTGGAATTCAATTTAGTACACGTCAAAATATGCCAGAAGAGAAAATTAAAATCCGGCAAAATATGCCGGACGAGAAAATTAAAACCCAGCATTATTGCCGGAACAGAATACCCGACCTTCTATTAATTCAGTTTGCATTTAAGCGATAAAACCAGAAGGGGCTAGTTTTCTTGAGAACAGAGGAAAAAAGAGGAATTCTTTAGAGAAGGGATAGAGCGGAAAATAGAGGAAGAAGCGTGAAGTCTGTATTTAGATGATTTACTTTTAAAATAAAGTCACTAATTGTCATTTTTTAAAGCATTTCAAAAAATTGATATTCACATTTATATTTTCCATGTGTGATGTCACATTCTGCGTTAACTCCTTCATCCCCTTACGTCACAAACCGTCAAAAAACCAGCCACCCTGACACTGTGACGTAGCTTTTGAACGAACTCTATGACAATGGAGTGTAAGCTTACTAAGTGTATATCGCAAGACACGTGGTACGCGCTCTTCTTGAGGTAATAACATGACATAGTGTTAGTTTGATAAATAGTTTTGGTTAAAGTTAGCGGAAACTCGTGGGTTTGCAGGGACATCATGGCTATTGTTAACAATGCCTCAGTTCTGAGCGCATAGGGAACCATGTCTCAGGCTACATTGTATAGTTGTATACTCCTGTCATAGAAGCTTGAGTACATTGCTGAATAGTCAAAGCATTGTTAGATTCGCAACACTGAGAAACAAATGTCGTTAGAAAACAAATAACATACTTTACAGTCAATAATAATCTCAAAAGAGGGGGAACAGGGTGATTTTTCACGAAAATTGGGGAATAATAGGGTAAAAAATTCATTTGAATAATATGATTGTAGGTAGCATGTTTAGTTTAATATAAAACACATTTTAAACGAAACAGTTCATTTTTCTGAAGAAAAAAATAATTTTCAACTGAAATTATGAATCTTCAACCAAAAAAATGAATTTTTAACATAGAAGTTCAACATTCAACTTTCTATAGTTGAATCTTCAACTAAAATGATGAATCTTCAACCAATAAAATGAATTTTCAAAAAAGTAATTTCAACTTCAGCCAATTATATTGGAATTCACAACTAAGAGGCGTAATTCTTAACGAAAAATTTAACACTTGATGTTAAAACAGAAAAAAAAAGTTTTTTCATTTAAATCAAAAACAGCTAAATTCAACAGAGGAAGACCAACAAGATTAATATGTAAAGCCTTCCAAAAAAGGACGCCTTTTCAATGAAATATATGAATTTTAACTGAAAAAAAATCAATTTCCAACAAAAAAATGCAATAATGAAATTTTCAGTTCAAGAGATTAACGTTCAACCTAAAAAAAGGAATGTCCAACAAAATATTTAACATTTCAACTAAAGATATAAATTTTTAACTGAAATGATGAATCTTCAACTTATAAAATGAATTTTTGACAAAAAAGTTCCACTTTTAACTACTTATAGTTGTGTTTTGAAAAAAAAACTCGAAATAAAATGTAAGGATTGATAGTTTAGCCAAAAGAGATTTTTTATCTAAAAAAGTTGCATTCAACTAAAGAAGACGAATTTTTCACAATGAAGTTGAGTTTTCAGGACAAATATTGCATCTTTTGAAAATACGTGGCGAAACTAGAAAAAAAATTAAACAGTTGATATTTCAGCCCAAGTTGAATTCAACCAAATAAGACGAATTTTGGACATTAAGTTGAGTTTTGAGGACAAAGATTGCATTTCTTTGAGAATACTTGACGTTTGAATCGGAAGAAATCAATTTTCAATAAAAAGTTGATTCATAACCAAGAGAGATTAATTTTTAACCAAATAGTTCAATTATAAAAAAATTTCATCTAAGCAGTTGCTTTCACCACCAAATAGTCGAATTACCAAACAACAAAGTTAATCTGAAACAAAGATGAATCAATTTTTAAACAAGAAGATGACTTTTTCACCAGACAAGCTTCATTGCTTACCCAAATGACGAATTTTCTATTCAAAAGGACAAATGTACAAAAAAGCTCTTGAATTTCCGCCCTATTAGCCAAAATAGTTGAATATAGAACAATGAAGTAAACTTTCAACCCAGGAAAAGGAATTTCACGAAAGATTCAATTTTCAACTAAATGATCCAATTTTCAATGACAAATTATTAAACCTTAACAAAAACAGTTGCATTTTCAACCAAATACTTGAATTTTTAATCCAAAAAGACAAGTTCTCATTAAAAAGAGGAATGTACGATAAAACGGTTTCAGTTTCGACAAAAAGAATGGATTTCTAACGGAATAGTTGAATTTTCAACGGAAAAGTTCATGTTTAAACGAAAAAAGATGAATTGAACAAAAAAAATTAATGAACTTTCAATCAAATGACCGAGTTTTCAAATAAAAATGAATGAACACCAACCAAGAACTATCGCATTTTAAACCAAGTTGTTGAATTTATAATCCAAAAAGACAAATTTAATATAAAAAAAAGAATTTACGTAAAAACAGTTTTATTTTCGACCACAAAGATAAATTTCGAAGAAAATAGTTGAATTTAAAACAAAATGCTCAAGGTTCCATCAGGAAAAATAAATATTGAAAGAAAAAATTAATTCTCAACCAAATGGTAGCATTTTTGAATAAGAATTATCAAACTTCAACCAACAACTGTTTTGTTTTCAACCAAATAGTTGGATTTTTTATTAGTACGAAAGGACAAATTTTCCATAAAAAAAGACGAATAAGAAACAAGATAGTTGAATTTTTTACCAATAAAAGATGGATTTTTAACAAACTTATTCAATTCTCGACAAAACAAATTAAATTTTCGACGAAATGGTAGAATTTTCAAGCATCTGATACAAATTCTGAACGAAAAATAAAACTGTAGACTTTTTAACCAACGAGAATTAAGTTTCATTCCAAAACAGTTAAGATTGTTTGGATAGGGTTCTGTTAATTCAGTTCGCATTCAAGCGTAGAAAAAAGTAAAAAAAGTGGAATTCTCTCAAAAAAGGAAAAAGAGGATGAGGGGTAAGCATGTGAAGCCTGAAATAATTCCTGGGCACTCAACATGGTAGGAGGCAAACAAAAAATGTGACAGAAAGCTTTAATTTACGAAGTATCCATTCCATAAAATAAAAATAAACAAAAATTTGGATTCGCTCAGGTGAAAGATCAATAATCTTTTTAATAACGGATTCGCCGGATTGGCGGAAGTTGTGTGTCGCGCCGTTCTCATCGTTAAACTGATCCCCAGCAACAGATACCACGAATACGAACTAGTTAATGGAGCTATCAAATCATGGCGAGTGCAGGAAGGCAAATCGGTCAGCCAAAGTGTCCAGCACGTTCCGCCAATCACGACTCGCTAACTTCTAGTCTGGTAACTACTACATCGTTACTAATAAAACTACACTCAACAAATTACTACACTTTCTTTTTCGTGCAAAGAGACTTTTTAATACTACCTAAAAGCAATCCACAGGGGAGACTGGGGCGAGATGAGCATACGGGGTCAAATGAAACACTGCATTTTTTCTGAAAATATGTGTTTCTTGTTGCACTTCTTTTCAGAAATAACGGAAAAATAATGGTATTTAGTTCCATCAATTTCATATAACCGTCAAACAAACAATGAATATTGAGCTGTTAAAACCCTTTGATATTAGTATGAAAACACTTTTAACTTTTAATCAAATTCTCTAGACATATTTTTTTATTTGATATAATTTAAAGATTAACTTAGCCGACTGATTAACGTAATAGATTAGGGCCGTCCATAAACTCTTATCCTCTTTCTTAATAAATGGTTTTTTCCTCTTTTCAAGAAACTTGTCCTTTTTCTCAGTGTTTTGCTCAAATTTGAACTGACTCCACAGAAAACAATACAAAAATCCAAATAATTCTTGGTAGAAGTTAACTTTTTTGGTTAGACAGTCTATCATTTTATTTTTGGATCGGAATTCATCTCTTTTGATTAAAAATACTTCTACGTGGTTAACAATTTATTCATTTTGTTGAAAATTCATTTCAATTTTGGCTGAAATTCGTTTTTTAACTAAAAATTTAACTATTCCATTTTGTGTTGAAAATTCATATTTTTCAGTTGAAAATTCATCGTTCTCAGCTCAAAATTCAAGTAATTTTTGTAGAACTCATGTATTCTCTCGAGAATTTATTTTTTTCATAAAATCAATCTTAGTTGAAAAGTCAATTTTTTGGGTAAAAAATCAACTTTTTTGGCTGAAAATTCCACTCTCTTCATTTTCTATTGTTGAAGATTCATCATTTGAGTTGAAAATACATCTCTTTGGTTGAAAATTCACCGATTTTGTTGAAAATTCACTTCTTTGTGGTTGAGAATTATTATGATTTTTTCAATGTGACTATTTCATTTCGGGATAAAAATGAAAATTTTTAAACGAAAAATGGATCTTTCCTGATAGAAAATCTTTTCTCGGTTGAAAATACACCTATGTTTTGTTGTTAAAAATGCAACTACTTCGTTGAAAATAATTTTGATTTGACTGTCGATTAAACAATTTGTTGAAAATGCATCGGTTACGGTTGAATTTAATTTTTTTCCTAAAAATTAAAATATTTTTTGATTAAAAATTGAAATATTTTTTGATTAAAAATTAGAATATTTTTTTATTAAATTTAAAATATTTTGTTATTAAAAACTAAGAAAAATTTTTATTAAAATATTAACTATTGCATGCCACGTTGAGAATTCATTTTCTTTTTGAAAAATCAACTAAATGGTTGAAAGTTTAGACCTAATTCAACTCTAATGTTGAAAATTCATATCCTTGGGTTGAGAATCCAACTTTTTTTATTGAAAAATCATCTTTTTGGCTTTAAAATTCAACAATTTAGTAGAAAATTCAACTATGTAGTTCGAAATGCACTTTGTTGTGCAAAGTTCTTATTTTTGAATAGATAATTATTTTTTTTTTGATAATTCATTTTTTTTGTTTAATCTAATTTCTGAACTAAGAAGTGACTAATATGTGTCAATAATGTAACTAATGTTGACTTGAATTTAACATAATTGAAAAGAAATCTATTAATATCACACAAATTGCAAGTACATTTCAAAGAATTCAGGATAAGATTATAAGACTAAGAAACAATTCAAGTTAAATTAAAAAAAAATGAAAACAATTGGAAAATGTTCAACTTATTCCAGTGAAATTAAGGAATTAGGGGAATTTAAAGCAAATGAGAAGAATTCAATAATATTTATAAAAATTTTCTAGGTAAAAGTTTGAAATATATTTCGAGAAATTCATGGGCATTCAAAAGAATTTTATGAAATACATAAGAATTCTAGGTCAGTTTAATAGGCTTCAGGATGAATCCAATGAAGCTACAAAAATTAGACAAATGTGTTGAATCAAGTATAATGAAGTCAATTCAAAACAGTCATGAAAATTCGCAATAATTTGAAAGAATTCAAGATAAATTAATAATATTTCTGGGTAAATTTCAAATGGGTACAAATGAATTGCAGAAACTACTTTAAAATGTCTTCAAAGCATTGAAACCGTACAACATCCCTCTCCAAGCGTGAATTAATTCCATATATACCATTAAAATATTATAAAATCCCGCGATATTCTACGAAATCTGATATTTCCCAAAATTGTGCAGAATTCATTGAAATACGTCGAGGGCTTCTAAAATTTTTTAAAATCCTTGAAATACACAGAAATCTGGTGAAACATATATCTTCGGAAATTCTTCAAAATCGCAGGGAAACTTTTCCAAATCCCTCAAAATCATTAAAATCCTATAAAACCCCTTCAAACTTCAAAAAAAGTTTTAAAAATGGTTTTGGAATCTTCCAAAATATTATAAAATATGACACCCTTAAGAAAATGTCTTGAAATCTTTTGGCGTACCCTAGGAATGTTCAAATCCCTTAAAGTATTCTGAGATTATTTCGAACCCATTAAGATATTATAAAATTTCGTGAAATTGAATGCGCAAAATCTGATGATATTTTCTGAAATCGGTGAAAATTTATTAAATCACCATGGGAGCTTTTAAAGTTCGATAGAATATTGAAATCTTCAGAAACATGGTAAAATATCTGGATATTTTTTTAAAAATCCAAAAATATTATTGATCCTATGAAACTGATTCTCATCTTTCGAAGTTCTACTAAGTTCTTTGAAAAAACATTAATTCCTCAAATCTCTCGAGAATTCCTTTGTTTATAAAGCTCTTGAAAATTACCTGTAAAAAAATATGCAAAATCGTTTGAAAACCCTTTAAATTATTGAAATCATTTGGATTCCCTTAAAATATTCGAAAATATTACGAATCCTCTGAAATCTTATAGAATACTTTGAAACTTTTTAGAACACTTGAAAATGCCTTGGGATCTTTCAAAATACAATCAAATATTTCAAATTCTTAAAAATCACATTAAATTACTGAATAAAACTAAAAATCCTTGAAAAATAGTTTTGAATGCCCCAAAAGATCTAAAATCCTTCAAAATATTTCGAAATCTATTGAAACTTTTTTCTTGAATAAAATCATACAAATCCATCACATTTTATCAAATATTGCAAAATTACATGAAATTTAATAATATTTCCTAAAATCGTGGAACACGTATTAGAATACCTTAAGTGCCTTTAAAATCCTGTTAAAGAATCAAAACCCTCCAAAATCTTATAAAATCCTTTGGAATGTTTTTAAAAATCCTACAACCTTTGGGGCTCATTAAATCGTTCCATATTTTCTCAAATTCTAGGAAATTCTGAACATTTTTAAAAATCCCTATACACCATCCAAATCCTGGGAAATTCCTTCCAATTTTTGAAGTTTTTCGAAAATGCCTTCGAATCTTTTAAAATACCCCAAAAATATTTCAAATTCTTTGAAATCTTCTGAAATCCCTTAAAACTTTTGAAAGCTATTCAAAATTCTTTGAAGCTTTTTGAAGCTCCGGAAAATTCCTTGGGATTTTCGAAAGTACTTTCAAATCTATTTAAATCATTCGGAATTCTTTCCATTCATTTAAATCTATAGAATGTTCTTTAAAATCTTTCTGAAATACATTAAAATATTTTTAATCTTTTGAAATATTGAAAAATCCGTAAAAACTCTTTAAACATTTCGAAAATTCTTCAAATTTTCAAAAATACTTCACCATCTTAAAAATTCTTCGAACTTCTTTCAAATTATTCACATCTGTAAAAACTTTAGGAGTATTTTAGAATACCCTAAAATATTTCAAAAGAATTCAACAAAATTTTCAGCAATATGTATAGGCCTGAAGAAAATAGTGGTTTACGCATGGGTCATTTTATTGGAAGAAAAGTGTCTCAAGTAATCTTCCATTTTGCCATTTTTTTTCAAAATCCCTGAATTTTTCCTGACTTCTCCTGACTTTTTCCTGATCTCCAGGTTTTCCCTGAGCTGCGAATACCCAGAAACTACGGTAAATTTACTATTCTTGATAAAAGATTGTTTGTGAGACTTCTAAGAACTTTTCCTTTATCTGAGTAGATGAAAATGGTATATTTTGAAATCTGGAGATTCTGCTGAGAAATAAAATTGAATATATGAAAAGAATTCAAATAAACGCTTTCTAGAGATCCTAGCTCTTGCACGCGCTGAGTGTTTCAATGAAAGTTGTTGACTAAGGAAGAAGTCTCGGACCATTCAATGCAGGCACGTAGTCACGATTGTCCAATCGCTTCCAACTGGTCCATGTAGCTTTTCCCAGTAGAAATCCAATGATAATTTTTCATCTCTCGATGGAACGAAAATATGAAGCAGAATTCAAATGTGCAGGGGAATAAATTCATTTTACCCAAACCGATAATATTTTCCATTATTAACTAATTTTACTGCAGCCATTACCACGTCGCTGTTAAATTAAAAACAGAGATGCCACTCAAATTTATAACTTCGGTTATTTTCACTTTTAATCCGGCAAATTATAATTACGAGTATGAATCTATTTAACATAAATAGAGTTTATTATCAAAAAATTCACACTTCATGAATCAGGGAGACCACTTTAATTAACGGAAAAAATTCCCGGGTTTTCCCAGATTACCAAACATATTTCCCGGCCAATTAAATTGGAAAGTTTAGACTGTTAAAGCTTAAGATTTTTATATTCGAAGCTATCAAAATTATACTAAAAATTAAAACTGTTAAAAGTAAAATCTACTCAATTTTTCACTTTCTAAATTAAATCTTAACAAAATCTTCATTCGAAACTTTTCTATTTAATCGTTTAAGAGTGAATAAGTTATATAACAAAAAGCCTTATAATCTTAATTGGTTTATTCATACGGTCTTCAAATAAAAACTCCATCTCACAATGAAACATTCATAATGATAAAGTATCAACTTTACTAACTACAATCGTACAATCTAATTGTCGCTACTTGTATCATCGGAGAAAATTCCTGGTTTCTTAATTTTTTTGTGGTCACGCGAATAGAAATAATTTTTGGTAAGTAGAGACTTCACATCCCAAACTGCTCTCAAAATAGAGAAAATAGGATGATTTTTCACAAAATGGGGAAATGAATTCTTTGAAGTAAAATTAAGAAATAGGTACTATATTAAATTCAATATGAAATGCTTCAAATTCCTAAGATATCAAGTCAAAATATATTGCATTTTCGAAGTAATAGTTGAATTTTCAGCCAAAAGAGATTGATTTGATTCCAAAGACACATTTTTAACGCAACAGTAGAGTTTACAAGTTGAAAAGTTTAACGGGCTGAATAATACATTACATTTTGAGAAAATAATTCAATTTTCATCGAAAAATTGAATGTTTAAACAAAAAAGACAGTGATCAATATAGTTCAAACTGACGTTGGAGCTAATAGAATAAAACACGCATATTTGTGGAATCTACTTGAATAATATTACAACACAGTAAAATTTTCATTTAAAAAGTTTACTTTCACCCAAGAAATATGAATTTTCAACTAAGAGATCATTTCCAACTGATAAGCAGGAATTTTTAACCAAATAGAAATTAAAGAAAAGAATTTAACCAAATGGTTGCATTTACAACCAAATAACTGAAGTGTCAACGAAAAGAAACGAATTTTCAAAAAAATGGTTGAGGTCTTAACCAAATAGTTGAATTTTTAAGCGGAACAGACGATGTTTTAGAAGCCAGTTGAATTTTTAACAAAAGAATTTATTTTCAACCAAGGAATATGAATTTTCAACCAAAAGAGGTGATTTTTCTACCACAAAAGATAAATTTGCTATCTCAAGAGAGTTGGATTTTCTTATTGGGTTCTATTAATTCAGTTCGCATATAGACCGAATTCATTTCAAATCATGCAGGCCAGCGAGTTACATGTTCAGGGTTAGCTTGCCTAGAGAATAGGTTTTTGCACGTGAAAAATAAAAGAACACGTATTTTCTCAAATCAACATAGCGACATTTTTGAATTTTTCACGAATATTTTTATATTTCAAAGAAATAATTTCAAGAAATAAAAGGTTGGGATTTTTGAGAACATGTTTTTTCTTTTTTTCAAAAATCTAAAATTCTTCTATATAAGCGAAAAAACGAGAATTTTTTTGAAAGCAGGGAAAAAAGAATTCTTTAGAAAAGAAGGATGAATATTTTTACAGATATTTTTCACCATTTAGGACAGTTTATTATGTGCTGCTGTTGAAATTAAGACTAAAAATTATTTCATCAACTTTGATGTTCTCTATTGAAAACTGAACAAAATTACCGGTCAATGTAAAAGTTTCCGGTAATTTCCGGTCTCTTGGTTCAGTGGCCACACTAATGAATTCTTTATTAGAAATCAGTATATTTTATATGGAAACAAAACTGAACAATTTTAGAAAAATAATAATATGAATAAAATAATGATTTAATTGATGAATATGGCGCACACAATCACGAACTTTTGTTAAGTAATTTTCAATCCAGACGAATTGTTCTGCAACATCGATACTAAAATAAACGGAAGTAGCTCGATCTAGTTTCGTCGTTAAAATATCGTAACGCTTCGGAAGCTCGTCCCGCAGTTATCGAGCTTTTACCAAGGGTCGGGTCGCCTATTACAGCTGGGAACGATGGATGTTAATGAAATTTTCACCATCGATAGCGTGGATACAGCGTGTCGTCAGAAATAATATCTCGAGACCCCCCGCAGGTGAAAAAGAGAGGAAACTACTTTGCAAACCAAAACTCGGGAGAACAAACTTATGGAATTTTTTATCACCAGCCACCTTCAAGTTTACTGCAAAAAATAAAGTATGTGAAAGGTGAAACCCAATGCATTCAAAAAGTTAGAAGAAACTGATTCTTAAAGTAAGGCTCGGAAACCTTATGTAACTAGGTGTCTAGCGATCAGCTCATTTGAAATTTCCAGCTTTTCCCGGGTTTTTTCAGTCCCATTTCTCTCGCCATACGAATTTCGAGAGGGTTTTTTGCTTTTCGACAATTATGCATTTACAGGTGCTAAACTTATCCTTTAACACAGCTTGAAGAAAATATATTATTTTCCTTCATTATATGATAATAATTTTTGAAAAATATAAATGCTTGAACGATGAACAAATTTGGAAGAATATTTTTAACCATAAAGTGTATTGGATTTTTAAAGAATGTTTTATGTATTTTGACGTGAAACTTCTTTTCGACGGGAGTGAATTCAAATTAAGACCGGAAGAAGAAACAAAAATCTCTGTCTCTCTTTTATAAGTGCATATACTTTCTATACGTTTTTTCTCTATTCGCGTCTCCCTTTTCTGCGGCGATTCCAAATTGTTCTAGAGGCTCCTCTTCCGTATCCCCACTACTGCCAGGCTAATAAAAGCCTGTATATGCTCTCTCTCTCTCTCATCTCTCTGCACTTTCTCACCATGCGATCTTCTCAAAACTGATGATGATTCGTCACGAAAAATTCCAAAGTCAATCCATCAAAGTTTCACTTTCGCCTTATGGCCCCACTGCCACACACTGGTTTATATTTTCTTTACAGTTTTCAGCGGAATCGTCTAAAATTCAAAAACTTGAGTAATCTGTTCTTTGATGTAAGTAGTTTACTGAGATAAATTTAGAAAAAAGTTATTATTCAACAAAAAAAAAATGGAAACTTACTGGGACTTGAATTGGTCTCCCTTTTGGCAGTCACCCATATACTCCTTTGAGTTTAATTATTATTTTCCGACAGACGAGATTTCTTCGAATATTTTAATCTTTTTTGTCTCAACATTGTAAAATGTTTATTGCATCAATTACTATTTAAATTTCAGGAAAAGATTGAAATTTGTACTATTTTTATAATACCTTCTTTAAAAATTGACAAAAAGCCTTCACCCTAACTCATTACATATAGAATTTTAACATTATACTTATATTCAGAATTTCAATATAACCAAAAACACCAGCGATAAAAAAAATTCCGCCAAGTGAAGAGTTATCAGTTAAACAAACGTATTGTTTTCTTTAATCAAAAGGAAAGAAATGAAAACTGGGCGAGATTTACTTTTTTTTAATAATAAAATTGAGTATTAATAATACAATACATTCTAAAAATTTCTGCAATTTTATCAACCTAAAAAAATGTAAAAATTTTAATATCTTTTAAAATTACTTGGCAAACATTGATTTCACAAACTATGTTGATTGTTTAGCAGATTTTTTGCATTGGAGATGCTTTTAGTGAAATTTTACGTCTTTTTTAATAAATATGATACTCCTTCTAATGTTTTAAGAACAATAGGAAAGTTCTCAATGATTATTAAAATTCGGTGATAAATAGTGGCAAAAACTATTTTAAGCATTAAATTATATCACTGCTGGAATAATGCAAACATAAATAATAATACCCGTATTCTTGAAAGCAATAATTTCGCTTTTAAGCTTGACAGCAAAAAGTATCAATAAATCTCAACGCGTCACTTTCATCTTGGTACGATGCCAGTCCCTCCATACTCTTTTCATTTTACATCCGTCTGACGGCAACGCGACTATTCCACTCGAATGCCCAGATCGATTTTCTCGAAACACCGGTGTCATTAAATGAACAGCGCATAAATGGAATTTGATAGTAATTATCCGAAGGCATTTGTTAAGCTACCATTTCACAAAATACTTCAATAACAGGGATAAAACTGCTTCACTATTTCGATATAAGATAAAAAATGTTTTTTTTTTGTTGGTAAAGAAAGGGAATTTCATTTATTGGTCAAAAGTTTTCATATCACATAGTCACCTCGCGGATATTAAACTGAAGTGTCCTCCAAAAGTAGCACCTTTTCCTCAGCAAGTTTTGTAGGCCTTTTTTATTTTTATCAGGAGATCGGTTTTGATTCATGATTCTCATTAGATGTTGTTTGGTGTATTCTTTTTAGTATAGAACCCGGAGTTTTTTAGAGAATTTTTTCAAGTAAGCTCGGAAGGAAATAATTTGAAAAGCAAAAAAGTGACTATTCGAAAAACCTACGTTTTCTGTTTTGTTTTTCTCAGAATTTTAAATTTGTTTTTAATGTCAGTTGAAACTACAGTGTATGAAAAATGAATTAAAAAATTATTATTTACAAATATAACAAAATTATGAAGATAATAATTAATTTAATACCCAGCTTGCTAACATGTAAAACTATGCTATATAACAATTAACTTCAAATTAATTATTCATTATCAGAGGAAAGTATTATGCGCTAGTTTTTGTATAATATTATATATTTACAAAATTTTCTTTTTACAACCACGACTAATATACTAGCTGTTCTCTCCTACACCCTCTCACGTATTTTATTACATTGAAGTTTTTTTGGAAAGTTCATTATTTTGGTTGAAAAGTCAAATATAATATTTGTGGATAAGAATTAACATGCTTTGTTCAACGATTTTATTGTATGATTACAAATTCAATTATTTTGTGGAATATTTAAGAATTTTGTTCCTTTTGTTTTGAAAATTGTTGTTAGAAATGAACTTTTCTGTTAAACACTCATAATTTCAATTTGAAAATTTAACATTTCTGTAGAATAGCTTTGACTTAATATTTCAACAATTAGGTTCCATTTTTTTCTTTCTTGACTGGAAAATCTTTATTAATTACAAATACAACTATTTTGCTTTTTCTGTCTGGTTCAGAAATCCGTCTCTTTTAGTAGAAATGTCATCTTTTTGAATAAAAATTCAACAGTTCGCTTGAAAATCATTCTGTTTTGTATGACAGTTCTACTATATTGTGAAACATCACTCTTTGCTCAAAAATTGGTATTTTTTTGCTAGAAAATTAATCATTTAGAATAAAAATTAATGCTTTTGGTTGTGAATTCAACTATTTGAACTACAATTATTTTTCTTCTGGCAAATTTATATTTTTGGGTTAAACTTTCAACTGAATTGTCAACAATTCGTATTTCTTGCTTAAAAATGCAAAAATTTAATCGACATTTTTTTCTCTTTTGACTGAGAAATCTGTTTTGGTTAGAAAATCAACTATTTTGTTAAAAATTTATCTTTTTTGGATAATTTTGTCTGTTCTTGATTTGAAATTGAAGTCTTTCATGGTTGAAATATTGACCATTGCATTTTTCGTTAAATGGTTGAAAGTTTAAATACTTTGTTATGAATAATTTTTTCTGTTGAAAGTTCATCATTCAAGTTGAAAATACATCGCTATGGTTGAAAATTCGTCTTTATTGGTAGAAAATTAATCTTTTTGGATGAAAATTCAACTTTTCCAATGAAAATTCAACTTTTTGGTTGAACAATCTCCTATTTATCTGAAAATACAATATTTTTACTTGAAACTTGAGGAATATGAAGCGTTTATATTTAAATGCATTTTTATTGTTATTACCTACATTAATCTTATTCAAAAGAATTTATTCCCCTATTTTTGTGAAAAATCTCCTAGTTTCCTTTACTTAGGAAATATTTAAAATTGTTATGATCAAAAAAATCTCTTGAAACGTCCTATTTTTTTACTGTCTTGAATGTATCTTTATGATTCTTCAAAAATAATATTGAACTCCGTAAAAAAAAGATGAAAAGTGGGTCCATACTCTTGATTCTAGGTGTTTTAGGTGATTTTTATATACATCGTACTGTTTGTAATATATTATCCTGAAAAATTCTTCTACATACATAAAATTATCATTAATAAATACAAAATTTTAATGGCTTTTTGACTGTTATTTGATTCCAAATAAAGTTTTTTTTATATAATTTAAAAGGATTCATATGTAATAGGTAAAAACTAACCGATTTCCGTGCTCTCATTCAAATCGTCAAAACGTAATTCAATAAATTCCTATTGATCTAATTTGTAAAATAATCAGAAAAGTATTAAAATAATTTTTAAAAATTCGATAAGATAAATAGAAAAAACTTCCCAGGCTCTTTTTCGAAATTAGTGATACATATCGAGCCGAGAAATTCTCGTTATCGTTCGAAATCGTTCGAAATTTTACAAATTTTCCGATCCGACACTTTTTAACCTTCTTTTGTTTTTGTTCGTATCGTATCTTCTGAAACCCAGTCAATGTGCTCGTTATACGTCAGTTTTAAAAATATCAATAGAAAATGTAAACACAGCAAAACGCAAAAAATCCGCGGAAGAAAACGAGGAATCAGATGTCGAACTGATATAGGAAGGTTTGCATCTCTTTCTTCAGTTTCGACCTTCGATTAGTGTATAAA
>CAKNXH010000117.1:518435-599086 GCA_932178445.1 Andricus quercusramuli
TTATTGTTGACATAGCCAACATAAAAATCCAAAATTTTGGGATTCAATCAATCATTTTGTATCTTCTAATACCTAATGATAAACATTGCTGCTGTTTTTTTTTTTGGACATTCTCACATTTATCCGTGTCTCAACCGATTTCCTTAAAAATGGAAAATCTAGATCTTATTTAATTCGTCTTCCAAACTTATGTTTTAAGGTAATAACTTATTATACACTATTTATTCATATTTTTATATCAATGTTTCTATTTATTATCAAATTTTATTGTCTACGCTTGTCGTTGTTAATACCTATTGTTTTTATTTATTATTTATCATTAGTGAATCTTCATGCTACTTTTAATATTTATAATTTCCTATCAAACTTTCATCACTTTTCGGAAAAAATCAGGAGATTGTTTTATACATTTTCATCACTTTTTATCGGCAAAGATTTACGTTCTTGTTTATTATTATTATTATTTTTTTTATTTTTAATTTTATGTAAAATTTAGACTATAATAAATAATGTTTCAACAGGTTTCAATAGGCTTGAAAAGGGACTATATCAAGTCCGAAACGTTGCCACTTCTCAATGAAATAAAGTATTTTTTATACTAATGACCTTTCCATCCGGAGACTGTTTTATACACGATATAGGAAGGTTTAACAAATAAAATATTTTTGATGAAAAATAAATTATATGAAACTATTATATGCCATTTGTTTTGAAGTTTTTCAACCCGTATGTTTTTAATTGATCCAATAATGGTTGTTGATATTATTTTTGAATATTTACGACGTTATGTATTACATAGCAGAATTTTCGGTCAATCTAATATCCCTCATTTATTAACATTTAATTTAAATATTCTTATTGAGGCTACCTATATAATGTACACATGTTTTAATACAATATAATAAGAAAGCAATATATTGAACTATGAACTAGCCTTAAAACTCGAACTATTAGGTTACAAATCTCTAGTTTGATCGTAAATTCTTATTCAGCGACCAAAAGAAAAACCCCGAGTATCGACTTTCATAAAAATCTGCAATTTTATTGAATTTAAAAAAAAATGTGCGGCATATTCAATCCACTATTTATATATATTTTTATTTTCACCCTAAATTAATATTCAGCAACACAAAAAACTTCTGATATTGACTTTCATGAAAATCTTCCTGACTTGAGCTGGTTTGCAAGCTTGAATTAACTTAAAAAGTGTGAGTTCCCGAGTCGGCCTAAACAGTTTTCACTAAAAAGTTTTCTCTAAAATCTTTTGGTTTGTTAAATGAGTTAATTTAATTTTAAATTCAAAAAGTTTTTAAATAATGTATATATCACATATTTATGCATAATTTTAGAAAATGTTTACTCGGTTCGATCTACTTAGCAAGATGATCGTCTCACGAGATGATTCGAACCGATATGACGTTTTGAAAAGACGATCACTCTTCTCCTTCTCGTTGGATTCTCGGATCGATCGCTCTATATGCATCACTATTCGAAATTCCAAGACTTTTCCAGGTTTTACAGGTTTTGTAGAAACCCTGTACAATAATAATGTATTAATGCTACATTTTGGCAAGCAATCATGGCAGACTATTTGGCACGTGGTTGACAGGCCGACATCTTACTGAGATTAGTTTAATGGGCGGGCAAAACACGAAGTAATTTAGGGAAGCTGTGCGGTTTAGGCTTGAGGTGCCACCAAGTGTATAAGAGACTTACATTGATTAATGTCGTAAATTTTGGGAAAACTTTCACTGAAACGAACCCTCATTCAGCGAGCCCCATCGCTAGGGAGGGTTCCTTTTAAAATGTGTTTATACCCACTGTGGAAGTGCTTTTACCCCTCGAAAAACGTCTGCTAAGTTCGCTGAGTATTATCAAAGTTTGATAATGGTCAATGTCATTAGTCCCCTTTTAAAGTGATCCTTAATTGTCTTCCACAATTTTGGCTACATTTTTTTTAATCCCATCAAGATGTCCCATTGTCCACTTAAATCCTGAAAAAGATTCCCTGACTATTCCAGTTTTTTTTTTTTCAGGTACAATTTTTCATAGTACGGAGTAAATAAAGTATTTTGCATTTTTCAAAACAATCAACTAGGAAAATGAATAGTACAATTTTGCGAGTTCGTTAGAAACAAGGTTATTTTGCAGTCCCCGTAAATATTCAAATGTCTATTCATCTAGATAGTAGTCTTTACATGTAAAATACAATTGCTGTTTTATTTGTGAAAGTAACTATATTATTGGCTAATTCATTTCTTAATTGTACAATTTCCTAGATATTCAATTATTAATTTTCATGTAGAGAGCTTTGACAAAGTATACTACAAGATTTTCTTAAATATGTGATAAACATGAAATAATTGAATAAATAATACTAAACACATTAATCATTTCATGAATTTGTTCCTGAAGTTCATGAATTTGAATAATAATGTGAATAAAATTTTTATTTCATCTCTATATACTTAAAATTCAGTGCATATTTACAGAATATAGTTATCAATCAAGTAGGTGATTTTTCAAATTTGAAAAGTAAATTTCCAACCAACAATGGAATAGTACATTTCTTTGTGAAAAATTAATTCTCTACAAAAAAACACGAGTTTTCAACAAAAAAGTTAAATTTTCGCACAAGGTGACGAATTTCCAATTGAAATTATTAATATTCGGGTGGAACTGTTCAATTTTAAACCAAAAAGATGAATCTTCAACAAAGAAGTTTCATTTTCTACCAATAAAGACGAACTTTTAACAAAATACGTGAATGTTCATCTGAAAAAGATCAATTCGAAAAAAGAATTGTCAAATTTTTAGTTGAAAAAATTAATTTTAAATCCAAAAACAAACAAATTTTAAACCAAATAGCTCAATTTCCAACGAATTATTAACGGTTGCATGTAAACAGACAAGACCAATTTTTAACCGAGAATCATTTTTTATTGAAGAAAGAAATGAACTTTTAACGAAATTGTCGAATATTTATGCAAAAAGATGAATTTTCAACCAGGAAAATACATTTTCTCTCAAAATAGAAGAATTTTTAACACAATACCTGATTTCAACAGAATAGTTCAATTTTCAATCAAAAGGGATACATTTTTAACAAAAAGTGGAATGGTTCAGTTTTCAGCCAAAAATAATAATTTTTTGCGCAGAGAAAACAACGATTTTTCGACAAAATTGTTAATTTTTCAACGAAAGGTAGGAATTTTTAAGTGAAATGATGGATCTTAATCCAATAAAACGAATTTTTAACAAAGTATTTACCTCCAGTGATAAAACGATATTTGAAAAATTCTATAAGTATTGTTATTCACTGTTATATAACAATTTAAAAAATATGAGCATATTCTCGAAAAAATCACCAAACTTTAAACAAAATTCCCTAACATTTTCAGATTTTTCCAGGCATATAAAAATTCCCTGTCACTTCCAGGGTCTTCAGGGTTTTCATATGAGTTTTTTGAAGTACTTCAACCTTGCGGGTTGAATAATTCTGTTTTGTTCACCAGAAAGTAATAAAACCTGTCTGATATTTTTTGTTAAATACTGATTCGATTCATCCAGCTTGAAAAAAGCAATACATAATCTGAAATCGTTTACCCGCTTCATTCTATTGCGGTCTGATATTGTTTTTGGAAAAATGCAGTTATTCGATAGCATCCGTGTTTCTGCGAAATGAAATGGACCATAGCGATAGCCCGAACGCGATTTCCCACGAGTCGGATGTAGAGTCGAAGAAGTGGGAGGAAAGGCAATATAGATTCACAGATAGCGACGTCCAATTAGAAAAACTGCGGCTTCGTGTTTCGAGTAATAAAAGCTGCCAAGAGTGGACGAAATGTACTCAAGTAAACCGGTTCGTTTTATCCATCCCGGGAAAAAGATATCAGCCGCAATCTATGTGTTGTTATTAAATTTGTTCTGGGTCTCTCCCGGAAGTTGAAGTAATTTAAGAACTTGAAAAATTATTCTATTTTTTGAACACAGCAAATCCGTAACAAGACAAGGGTGGCTGTTTTGATCGAGAAAAAAATTTCTGGTCATTTTCTTGTTTGGAATAAATTCCGATGATTGAAAGCAATAAATCTGAAATCTTAAAACTGTACATTTTATCATCTGAAGAAATCAAAACTGAACGGCAAATTGAGCCACTGAAAGCGGAACTTTTTGAATCTTAAACTTCATGAATTGAAGCTTAACCAATTTTTTATTCTAAAATTTTGTATTTCAACGCTCAATAATTTCCACGCATAGAATAGAAGCTTTTAACACCTTAAAGTTTTAGAAGAAGGTGGATACAAGAAATTTTGAAATATCGTGAATTTTACTTTTGTTTCCTAATCTGCACAATATGCCTAATTTGTACAATATTTTCAGATTTGTTATTCGAGTTTTCATAGGGAAAATTTAATTTTTTGTGGGGAACTGAAAATTAAGAAAATTCTAGAAGCTCTAAAAATTATAAATCTTTTTTTGCAGCATAGGAAGACTGTCTCATGTTCGAAGCATTTCAAACAATGAAGACCTAAAATTGAACACTTTCAAAGACAAATTTTTTAGAATTACGGATTGTAAACTGAATGATTTCATTATGAAAATAGTAATTGAACTTAACATTTAACTAGCTGTGAATTCGATCTCGGGTGTTTCCACTTTGTTTGTATTTGTAATTATATGGTGCTAATTTCACAAGTGCTTTCCGTTAGCAAATGTATTTGCTTCCTCATAGAGGAAGAATTAGTTATTTCTTTCAATAACACAGCCACACACAAAAAATCATTTTTCGGACCTGGAGGTCAGACCATGTTGACTATATTTTTTTTTGGGTCGCTGAATCCGAATCTGAGGTCCAAAAAACCCCAGCACGTCCGGGTTCTCACATAACCTCATGAGACCTCATAAGTTTTTTTTCAAAGTCTGGGGGTCAGACCATGTTTATCATTTGTTTTCGGGTTCGCTGAATCCGAATCACAGGTCCAAAAAACCCCAGCGAATCAGGGTTTTGACACAACCTCAAAAAACCTCATAAAACTTGTTTTCCGAGTCCGGGGGTCAGACCATGTTTACTATATGTTTTTGGGGTCGCTGGATCCGAATCCGTGTCTGAATCCTCTGAACGTTAAATTTGAAAGGAAATTCCATTTAGGTCAAGAAAGAACCTTTTGTTACAAGAGGACATTTCTCTGCGTGACTGAGTATACATGGTCTGGCCCCCAGACTTGAAAAAATATTTATGAGTTCTTACGAGGTGATGTAAGAACCCTGACGTGCTGAGGTTTTTTGGACATCGGATTCGGATTCAGCGACCCCAAAAACATATAATAAGTATGGTCTCACCCCAGAATTTGAAAAAATAAAATTTTATGAGGTTTTATGAGGTTATCTGAAAACCCTGACGTGCTGGGAGTTTTTGGACCTCGGATTCGGATTCAGCGACCTAAAAAACATATGGTCAACATGGTCTGACCTCCAGGCCCGGAGAACGATTTTTTTTGTGTAGCTGTGTAATAGACAAACCAAAGTCTTCATTTTGTTCAATTCAAAAATAGAAATTTACAAAAAATAAAACATCACAAAATAATACAAAAAATTTTTAATTACAAAGACAAATCAGAAAATTCAAATTTTGTATTCGGAATGATAATTTTTTTGACTGAAAAAGGGAAGGGAAAAGTTCGGTCGCACCCTATCCCTTTCCAGCTTTATGATTTTTCTACAAAAATTGTCAGAATTACTCTATTTGGAAATTTATGATCAAAAAGTCTTTTCTATTGATGCCTCACCTTTAAATTATGTCGATGAAAAAATTTTTTGGTTTGAAACAGATGACTCAAATATTATAAATGAGCATAACTTCATAATATTCAATAATACGTATTAATATTATAGATCAATCGATTTGCTTCGAATCGAATTGTCAAAATATATCAATTACCATTACTTTCCTACTCTTCAATGGAATGTATCAATATTTAGGTCAATCAATTCGCCTCGGACCAAGGAATCTTCTATATTCTTGCATCGACTTTGAATTATGTTGAAGAAGAAAGCTTTACTATGAAAAACCATATTTTGAAATATTATGCATTACGATAGCTTCCTTACTCTTCAATAGATTGTAATAATATTATAGGTCAATCGATTCGACTCGAATCAACACATCTTTTCTGTTCTTGCATCAAATTTGAATTTTGTCAATGAAAAAAGTTTTACTATAAAAAGCCGATTTGCAAAATATAAAAATTTTCATCACTTCCTTACTCTTTAATAAAATGTGTCAAAATTGTAGGTCAATCGATTAGTTTTGAACCAAGGAATCATTTAGAATCATTTATATTCTTGCATCAACTTTGAATTATGTTGAGGAAGAAAGTTTTACTATAAAATACCACATTTTCAAATATTATGCATTACGATAGCTTCCTTACTCTCAAATAGAATGTAATAATATATAGGTCAATTGATTCGACTCGAATCAACACATATTTGCTGTTACTGCATCAAATCTGAATTTTTTCAATGAAAAAAGTTTTACTATAAAAAGCCGATTTGCAAAATGTATAAATTACTATAACTTTTCTTCTCTTTAATAAAATGTATTGATATTATAGGTCAATCGATTTGTCTCGAACCAAGGAATCTTTTACATTTTTGCATCAACTTTGAATTATGCTAATGAAAAAAGTTTTACTATAAAAAACCGATTTTTAAAATATTATTGAGTGCTAAAAAAAATCCAATAAATATTTTTAGAAATCCTCTGGTCAGTTTCAAGATATTAGTGAGGAAAATAAGCTCTTCAAATTTTATTAAATTATCTGGAACCGTTTTCTAGTTATCGCGTTCACAAAAAAGCGTGACATCCACACACACACATCCACACTAAACATCCAGAGACATGCTTAGAACATTGTATTGGACATTTTCAAATTGCGAAGGTTTTCCTGAAAATATTAAGTGAATTTTGTCAGAGAAACCCAATACTTATATTTTTTGCCAATTTTTGTTTACTCTTGAATTAGGCAAAAAAGAAATCCAGTGAGTTTTATGCGAGTTGAATAACTCTTGTTGACAGGAGTATTTTTTCATAAAATCGAATTGTTCATTTTTCTCGCAAACAACAACAGATCTCACAATATATTGAAACAAAATTCTTCCCACCAAAGAAAGTTATTACCAAAAATACCTCTTGCTCCTTTGTGATATCTTGCATCGTTTATGAGAAAAATTTAAAAATTATATTCATGAAAAACAAAATTCTACCTGCTTCAAAAATGGTTTAGCCCACCTAAAACTGATATGATGCCTTCCTCATATCAGAAAAAGCTTCTTCTGAATAATGGAAGGACTAAAAAAGTTGTGGTTTTTCAAAAAATCTTTGTTTAATGTTTTTTTCTAAATTCGAAAAAAAATATATTTTCTGAAAAACAACACCAGCTTGAGAAAATAATCCTTCTGTCAACAACTATTTATCCCGCAAAAAAACTCACAAGATGTTTTCCTTATAGAAGGTAAAATTAAGAAACAAATTTACAGAAAATATAAGTGTAGATCAAAAGTATTTTGAATACAAAATTATTTTTTTTAACAAGGCACAAAATCCAAATTCACATAGCTTCGTAGACAATTTTTTCCGCAAATCGGAAAAATACTATACTTCAGGTACAGAACCTTTTCCGAATTTAAAATCGATATGTTCCATAGTTATTTTCTGTGTTTTCCAAGTCTCAAAAAAATTTTCGGGCATTTTCCGGTCTCGCGGTCCAGTGGCTACCCTGAAGATTTAAAATTGTCAATAAATGTCAAATAATCTACTCAAGAAAAGGTCAATTGACATCTTATTCTGATTGATTAAGTCTTTATCTAAAAGCATTGGATCTCGCGTTTTGTTGGAAGTGCAATTTTCCCGTGAGGCAGAATTTATATCATTGACGTTCGACAAATGGGATGGAAGACACTGAGGTTCGTGTAACCACTATCTGGTCTGGCTCGAAACTCAATGAATCTACTCTTAACCGATCAAGTGCCTCTTAAAATCACAAATAGCTAGTTGATCATGAAATTTTAAAGTTTTTCTTAAGGAAGCGTTCATTAATTACGTAAGGCTTCTTCGGGGTGGAGGATCTTATTTTTTTAATTATGCTAAGTAATGCATGTTTTTGACGTTTAAATTACTTGCATTTTCCGTGAAATCTCGCGGAATACCTGGTAATATTTTCAAACCTTTGAAATCCCGTGTATTCTTTTTAAAATTTTATAAACCTCTCAATATTTTCCAAATCATGTGAAAATTATTTGCAATCCTTTAAATTCCATGAATCTTGTAAATAATATCTTCATATATCTTCAATTAAAATGCCTGGTAATATCTTAAAACTCATTAAAAACCTCAATCATCCTTGAAACCCCTTGAAATCTCCAAATTCCCTCATAATCCTTCAAAATCCTTACAATATATTAACAATATTTTAAAAGCTATTAAAATTCCTCGAAAACTTCGGAATCTCATTAAAATCCCCTGATGTCCCTTATGAAAAAGAAGTATTGGATATAATACTTTTTTCACGAATAAGTATTGGAAATCCAATACTTTTTCGCGAAAAACGTACTGGATCCAATACTTACCAACACATCTTTTTCATAAGGGATCCTTTAAGATTCGTAAAAATAATTCGGTATGCATTCTAATCCTTTAAAATGCGTAGAAACCCCTCGAAAACTCTAAACAAACAGTTAAAATCCTTAAAACTCCGTGAATAATTTTGAAATTTTACTAGATATCTTGAAATCTAAAATCCTACAAAAATCGATCCTATTTCTTCAAAAAGCGTAAAAAAAATCCTTCAAAAATTCATACTAATCCTTCAAAATGGGTAGAAATCCCTCAAAATCTCTTAAAAAATAGTTAAAATCTTTGAAACTCTGTGAATAATTTTAAAGTTTTACTAGATCCTTTAAAATGTTTGAAATCTCACGAAAATCCATTCTAATCCTTTAAAATGCGTAGAAATCCCTAAAAATCTCTTGAAATATTTAAAAAAAATGGAAATTAAATTTTTTTTTAATTACAGATAATTTTTTTTCAGTGAATGAAATATTTGATATACGAAAATTTCATAGAACACTGAAACAAAAACATGAGAAAAAGTTTTACTAGATCCCTTGAAATCTTCCAAACTTCTTTCGAATTTATTGAAATCTTTAAAAAAAATGGGGACCTCTCAGAATCTCTCAAAATCTCTTCAAATATTTTGCAATTGGAAACCTCATTAAAATCCTCTGATATCCTTCAAAATTCTTGGAAATGATTCGTTATGAAATTGAATTCTATAAAATAATTTAAAATCTCGTCACTTATTTTGAAATCTCTTCAAAATCTTCAAATGCTTCAAAAACCTTCAAAAACTGTTGGAATCGTTGCAACCACCTAAAATCTTTAAAATGCCATGAAAATCTCTTCTAATCCTTCAGAATCCGTGGAAATTCTTTAAAATCTGTACAAGTCAGTTTAAATTCTTGAAATTTCGCAAATAATTTTGAAATCTTATAAGATCACTTAGAATCTTTGAACTCCTTTCAAACTTATTAAAATCTTCAAACACGTGGAATTTTTTCTAAATTGCTTGAAATTTTTTAAGATTTTCCAAAATCCATTAAAATCTTTCAAAAGTTCTCTTGAAATTCTTTGAACCTCAGTAAAATCTCTAAAAATTTGATTAATCTCCTTGAAATTCTATTAAATTTTGTCAAATCTCTTGAAAAAGTTGAGATTCTTTCTTCAATTGTACCAGGTAATTTCTTCAGATTTTCGAAATCTTTGAAAATCATTTGAGACCTTAGAATTTCTCGAAATCTCGATGAAGATGAAAAATAATTGATACATTTTTGATAAATTGCGTTAAGAATACTAAAACTTAATTAACCGACGTTCCCTGAACCGACTTTCCTATTCTGCGAAATAATTTTAGCTTTATTAAATTCGGAACTTTCATATGCATATTTTCGTAATAAATGGATAAACTTAGCTTTAGGAAGATACCAAGGAAGAGTTTGTAATTTATCCCCTATACGTGTGTCAACGTTGCACGTTTCTCATTCTCTCGGCTCATGATGCCTCGTAGAATTAAAATCCAACAACGAAGCAGATTTGCATTCCACACGCGTTTTGCTGTACTTATAAAGAAGAAAGCAAAATAGGGAAGAGCCGATGAGCCACGGGGTAATACTCCCTCGAAGAGAATGAAAGAAGGATTGCTAAATCTAGGAGTCTTGTTAAAAAATGTGTTTTCAAATTTTATTCTCGGATTCTTTATATGGGCATGAGGATTATCAGACTTCCTTGTCCGCAAAGCTATCAAAACATGGAACATAAGGTAATTTTTGCACGACAATAGGGGAATTAATTCTGTAAAATAAAATTAATTTATAGATACGATATGGCCGAAATTGTGAATATTCAACAGCAACAAAATTAATTTTTAACAAAGTGGTTTGTCTTTCAACCAAGAATAGTTGAATTTTCAAATAGACAGATGAATTTTCGAACAAAAAGATGAATTAATGTCTGACAAGAAAGACGATTCCTCAATAAAATACGTGAATTTTCAAACAGATAGTTTTTTCAATTAGAAAATATCAATTTTCAACTAAAAATTAATAGGTTGATATTCAGTTATGAAGATTAATTAAAAATAATAAACTAAACTTACAGAAAAATTTAATTTTCTACCAAGAGAGCTGAATTTTCAACCGAGTAGTTTATTCGTAAAAAATGTATATTTTGAAACAATTAGTTACACTTCAAAATAAAAGAGACGAATTTTCAACAAAATTTTTAAATTTTCGTAAAAAGGATTATCTTTCAACTAAATAGTTAACTTTTAAACCAAAGAGATGAATTTTCAACTAAAATTATGTCAAAAAAAAATTACTTTTTAACAAAATATTCTTACTTTCAACCAAATACAGTTGAATTCAACTATTGAGACGAATTGTCAACAAAATAGTTGAATCCTCAACTAAAACAGTTTATTTTTCAACAAAGTGGTTGAATTTTAAACAACAAAAAAGACGAATTTCCTAACACAAGAGATTAATATTCAACAAAAGTGTTGAGTTTTTAAGCGAAAAAGTCCACTTTTTCCTTAAAAGAGTTTAATTTTTAGTCGGAAAGGATGTATTTTCATGAAAAATAGTTCATTTCCAACCAAGAGAGATGAATTTTCAACAGAACGTGGGGATTTGACAAATGATTTTTAACAAAAAAAAAAAAAAAGAGGGAATAGCAACAAGATGGTGGTACTTCTAAACAAATAGCTGAGTTTCAAAAAGACAAAAACAGTTGACTTCTAGGCCGGAAAAGATGCATTTTCAACAACAAAACATGAATTTTAGACCAAACGTCAGAATTTGAAACCAAATAATTAAACTTTCAAGCAAAAGAGACGAATTTCCAACAAAATAAATAAACTTTGATCAGAAAAATTTGCATTTTTAACCAAATAGTTGCATTTTCAATTGACGAAGATGGATTTTTAACCAAATGGTCGAATTTCTAAACTAACAAAAATTAAACACTTAAATTTTCAACCAAATAGTTTAATTAATTTTTTTCTGCAGTTTTGACCTTCAGTTTATGTACAAAAGAGGTTTTGCGTTAACAATTTCAAATCCAATATTTTTTTCTGCGTGTTCATTAACAGGAAACATTTTGCTGCAAAATAGTCGATTTTCTACCATATGCTTGAATTTTCAACCTAAAAAGATGAACCTTCCACCAAATAGTAGAATTTTCAATCAAAGAGATGAATTCTCAACCAAAAATATAATATAATAGTAGACTGTTGTTTCAAAAAGAATTAACTTAAAACCAAAAATAGTTAGATTTTCTAACTAAGGGATAGTTTCTGATTTCTTAGTCTTTACTGCATATAGAATCACCATCATATGTGACACCTCCCACCTACCAAGATAAAAAATTCTTAATCATTTTCATAAATAAATTGTATGGTGAGATCTTTGGGCCATTTTTTTACCTTAGCACCTTCTACTGCCTTTGTTGAGTGAACCTGTTGCCTTTGCGTCATACCTTTAATGAGGCGAATTCCGCGAACGTGCTTGTAAAGGAAGGATTTCGCTTACAAGTGCACAACTCTTCCTTGTAATGCGTTAGTAGATGACACATTCCATCACTAAGGAGTAAACATATAAAGGTCTTTACATTGAAAACCCATTTGCTACCAAACTGCAGTACAACAGAGGATAAAACAGGCTATGCTGTCATGTTTACCTGCACAGTAGCAGGAAATGAAGCGGTCTACAGACTCCGGGGCGAAATGCTGTCTTTGATATACGTGGCTGACAACTAACGTGCAGAATTGTTTCTGAGCTTACGCAAGCATGAATACATGTAGGCTTTGTTTGAACCTACTACTCCAGAAATTGAGTTTCGCTGACAACTAGATTATGAAACTGTGTCAGGTTATATTCCTCTTACAACGCCTTTTATGGACAACCGGATGTACTATATGGGCTCCAAAGATTGTTTTTCAAAAGTTTAGTAGACGCATTTTTCTTACTAATTGCGAGGTAGGTTTGATCACGTCCTGATGCAAAGATGACTATGTTGGAAACTCCAGTTTGTAAAAGTTTGTTTTAGAGACAAGTTCGACAATTTGCTTTCTTTGATATAGATGGCTGACAACTAACGTGCAGAATTGTTTCTGAGCTTACACAATCATGTTGATGCGCACACTTCGTTTGAACCTACTGCTTCAGAAATCTAGTACCGCTAAAAACTAGTTTGTGAAATTGTGACAGCTTATGTTACTCTAACATCGGCGTTTATGTAAAAGATGCACTATATGGGCTCCACTAAGATTTTTTAGAAAGTTTGGTAGATTAATTCTTCTTACAAATTAAAAGATAGATTTGATCATCTTCTGGTGCAGAGATGAATATATTTGGATCTCTAGTTTCTAAATTTTGTTTTCGAGACAAGTTTGACAATTTGCTGTCTTTGATTTACGTGGCTGGCAGCTAAAGTGTCGAATTATTTCTGAGCTTACGCAATCATATTCACGTATAAGAATTGTTTGAACCTACTCCTCCTGAAATTTAGTTCCAGCGACAACTAGATTATGAAACTGTGGCAGTTCATTTCGCCCTTAACATGCCTTTTATGAAAAAACAGATGCACTATATGGGATCCAGAAATAGTTTCTTGAAATTTTGGTGGGCAGAAACCATGTTTTTCTGCTTATCTTCTAGACAGGCAATAAGTGCTATTCGATCCTGACAAAAATGTGTTATCTTATTATCTTTCGGTAACTTCTGGAGTCCCTCAGGGATTGCTCAATACATCTTTCATGTCAATAACCTACAAATATATATTCATTCTGTTCCTTCTGAAATATCTTTGGTGATCGGGTCATCAAATGAAACGATTCAGGTTCTCTCTCCATGAACCACAACTAGCAAACTATCCATTAATATTTCCAAGATGAAATTCATGATCCTTGTTAGTCTTAGTATCTTAGTATCTCAGTAGGAACGACACTTAAGCTTTACCTCCACTAAGGTTAAATTGTTCCATCATGCAAAACACTAACTCTGCTCCTAATTTTGGTGTTAGTTTCAACCCTTCTTATAACTGACAGAAATATATAGTTTATGTAGTCCATAAAATATATACAACATTGTATCATCTTGAAATTAATAGTAATGAAATCTTGAATGAGACCCTGAGAAATAAATTATTATCTACACTCATATACCCTCTTCTGGACTACTTATGTCCTATTGACGCATTCCTTAAACACGATCGTAAACTACAATAATCGCTAAATGCAGTCATGCGATTTATCTACGACCTGCTAAGATACACATCCACATCACCGTCTATCAATGCACTCAATTGGTTGAGTGTCGAAAATTGGCGGAAATATTTCGTAGCCATTAACCTTTATTTTATACTTATTTCAGGCAATCCTCCATTTTTCTATAATTCACTTCAATATGTAGACAGTGTTTGTAGTCGTACTACCAGAAGAGACAGAGACTATACATCCCTAAATATACAACTTCCGCATATTTTTATTCTTTCCTGTCTCTTCTTCTAACTTCTGGAATTCTCTGCCTACCTACGCAAGATCCGCCTATTGACTAGCTACGTTCATGTTCAGAATTTTTCACCATCTAATGTCCGAACAATGGTCACTTTTACATTTCAGTTTAGATTCAGTGTTCTTTTTTCCGTAATCCCATTGTTATCATAATATCAATCTCGTTAATATTATAGACTACTCCTTAGTTCACTCACTAGTGCTAGTTATTACTAACTATACTGTAATCAAATTTTGTTGTACATATTATATCTATTCGTATTATTGGACCTAATTTTCCGCCTTAGGGGACACTTTCCCAGGGGCACTCTTATCTAATCTTATCTAACTTATCCTTCTTTATTTATTCATCATCTTACTAGATCATCATCTTACTAGATCATCATCTTATGAAAAGATGACTTATGACAATGTTTGGAACTCTAGTTTTTAAAAGATTGTTTTCAAGACAAGATCGACAGTTAAACTGCTGAGGAGGAAACTATCGAGATTAGTTGTTGATTCGCTTTTATCCGGTCGGGAATCGAAATGTCGTTTGCCAAGTCGTATCCATACTGAAGCCATCTCGTATTGCAACGCCCAAAACGTGGTTCGCCGACATCCTCTACTCGCTTCCAGTTCGAGGACTATTATTTGAATGGTTATTGGTATGATAGCGCGTATCTGAGTCTCGTGCATCACATACAACTCTCTACGGTTGTCATGCTGATTTCGTGTTTCTCTCCCATGATTTCGAGCATAAATGTATGTTCCAGGATTTCTGGTTGTCGCCGAATGAATTACCATCGACGACGATCGGCCATCGTCGAGATTGGATTACGAGTCAGAAAAATGTTCACGATTAATAGTCCCTTTCAAGGGCAACAAATCCTTGGCAAATGTTCCCCTCGATTTCGCAGTCTATTTACTGAGAGGTCGTTTCAAAATTGCGTCACACTGCCTGAGTTGGGGGAGTTGGTCAATGTGGGCAGAATGTTAAATTAGACCTAGAAAATATCAATATGAATAAAAATTTTCTAAACTGCTTGAGTAAATGAAAATTAGTGATTTTATTTTACAAACAAAGCATCTCAACACAGACTTCACACTCTTTCCGCTATTTCCTTCTTTCCCCTTTTTTCAGGATTCCCTATTTTTCAACCTGTTTTCATGAAACTTCCCCTTTCTTCCCTTTCCTTGCTGTTTTATTTGAACTTGAATTTAATTAATACAACCTAATGTTAAAATCCTATCATTTCTTCCTGAAACGGACGGAATAGGACGATTTGGCTTTAGGATTTTTTTCTCATACTACAATATTTTGTTAAGCATTCAACACTATAGATGCCTCAAACAACTAATAATGTACATAACAAAATTTGTACCTCACTGAACTACATTGGACCCACTGCTCGATCGAAAATTCGTGACAGTAAAAACAATTCCGACTTGCGTTTTCAGCTTTCGGCAGACATCGAAAGCAATGTGCGGTCGACGACATCTCGCGTGGTGTCCCATTTTGCCCCTGCCCATTCTGCCCCCAAAGTATTTTTCCAATATGACTACCGAAAATCGCGATTATGCTTGCAATTAAAAATACCTCGACGCAAAAAGAGGACTAATAAGTACACAACGGGATGGTGCTTAAGCGATTTTAATCAAACAAACATTTGTATTACTTACGTGTAGTTGAAAATCAGTCAAAATTATACCATGGTATGAAAATGAACCATACGACTCATAAGATTGAAAATAACAACAAAATTATAATAAACTAACATGAGAAATCTCGAGAACGACTCAAAAGGAAGTTACTACATTTTCCAATAGATGGCGTCACATCACTGAGGAGATATAATGATTGTCCCGTCTTGCCTCTGTCGTCATTTTGCCCCATGCTCATTTTTTCAATTGAAATTAATTTTCTTCATTGAAAATTTAAACAATCCATTTTTACTGAAAATTGGTGACTTCCAGATGAGAATTCAGCTACTTGGTTGACATTTTATGTATTTTTTTATAAATTCGTGTTTTTTGGTAGGAAATTAATCGTCTTGATAAAAAATTCAGCTCCTTCGAGTAGAACTAATCTGTTCAGAATTCATTTTATCAGTTGGAGATCCATCTCTTTAATCGAAAATTGAAGAATTCTGTGGAAAAATCGTGTTTTTTTGTTGAAAATCAATTTTTTGAACTGCAATATTCACTATAACATTTTTGTTTGAAATTTGATCGTTTTTAGTTTGAAATTAAACTATTCTGTTGAATATAAACTTTTTTGTAAAAACTTTGGTTTTCAGCTAAAAAATTGAACTGCTTTGTTGAAAGCTCATCTTTTTGGGATAAAAATGCTGCAGAAAATTCAACTAATTGGCTGAAAATGAACTTCTTGGTTGAAAATTTATATATTTAGGTGGAAAAATCACCTTTTTGGCTTGAATGTTTTTGTCTCTTGAATGAAAATTCATACTTGGTTGAAAAATCATCTCTTTCTGAAGAAATCCGTTATTGTTGAGGATTTAACTATTATGTAGAAAATTCGTCATTTTTGTGAAAATTAACTTTTTTTTATATAAAATTGAAATATCTTTTGGCTGACATATCAATTATTACATTTTAATTCGAAAGTTTTATCTTCTCTGATTAAATTCGACGGCTTTTTTATTAAAAATTAAAATCTTTTTTGGTTAAAATATTGAATTTGATATTTTCTGATAAGAAATAATCTTTTTTATTGAAAATTCAAATTCTCGGTTAAACCTTGCACTACTTTCCTAAAAATTCATTTTTTTGTTGAAGATTCATGTTTTTATTTGAAAATTCAACTATTTCGTTAACGAATTTTTGGTAGTTTAACGTTTTTATTGAACATTCTTTTTTATTGAACATTCGTTTTTCTTGAACATTCGTTTTTGTTGAACATTCGTTTTTTATAGAAAATCCATCCTTCTGGATCAAAGATGCAACTCTCTCTTGGAAAATTTGTATTCTTCGCTTGAAAATTCGACTATTTGGTTTAAAATGGAACTGTTTTTTGATGAAATTCACGCTTTTTTGTTCAAAAATTCGTTTCATTGATTTTTTTCTTCATTTCCCCATTTGGCTGAAAATTTATCTTTGTGATTAGAAAATTCAACGATTTCTTCGAAAAATCATCCTATTTTTCGAAAATGTCAGTGTTTTGTTGAAAGCTCGTCTTTTTTAATAGAAAATTTGTCCCACTGGATTGAAAATTCACGATTTCAGGTAGAAGATTCAACTTTCTTTTAAAAAATTTGTCGTTTTGTCTGAAAGGTTCCACTATTTTTTCAGAAATAAAACTATTTGTAGTTGATTGTTAATTTTTTTGTTGAAGAAGATTCATCTTTGTAGATTCAAAATCAAACTATGTATTTACATATTACTCTATTATGTTGAAAATGTATTCATTTTCAAAAATTCCACTACTTCGTAAATATATTTTTATTGTTCGAAAATAAATTTCCTTTCTTGAAAATTCTACTATTTGGTTGAAAATGTATTTTCGTAGGTTCAAAATTCAACTATATGGTCAAAAATGAGACTTTTCATTGAAATTCCTCTCTTCCACTTGAATGTTCAACTATTTGGTTGATGATATAACTGTTTGGCCTAAAATTAATTCTTTGCTGTTGTTGGAAATTCAACTATTTCATTAAAGAATCATAATTCGTCGATGAAAATTCATTTTTTCGTGTTTGAAGGACAAATATTTTTTTAAACATACCACTTTTTAGCTTGAAAACTCAACTTTTTTGTGAGGCATTCATCTCTTTTAGTCAAAAATTTGTTGTTATTGTTGTGAAAATTAAACTATTTGGTTGGAAATACAAGATATTTCGACTTGAGATTTTAGGCGTTTTATATTAAATTCAGTACGGCACCTATACATTAATTTTTATCGAAAGAATTAATTCTTCTAACATTCCCCTATTTTCTAGAAAAATCACCCTATGCCCCCTGTTCTGGGAGAATTTTGAGCTGTGTATTATGTTGAAATATACAAAGTGTCGGGTCGTCCCGAAATTCGGGATGACTAGTCCAATATTTTTCATGAGCTTGGCTAGTCGTCCCAAATTTGCGGTACGACTATTCCGTCCCCTTTTTCAACTGCCCCAATTTTTCAGGACGACCATACACAGCCTAAAATATAATATTTCTATGTTTTGTGTTCTAATTTCTTTTTCTCAAATGAAATCTGCAAAAAAATGTAACTTAAAAGGGGAGGCGTGGGGTGTTCGTCTTTGTGACGACGTCCTGAGGGGTTCAATTTTTGTGTCATGATCTGTGACGGTGAAACGGAGGGGTGGAAAAAGTGTCCAAAATAGCGCGACCCAGTTTTTGAACAGCCCTTAAGTTAATTCATAGGTTTTTGGCCACGAAATGTATTCACTCGCAATTTTTTATTCAGAGATGCAGAATCGAGGATTTGGTGCATCCACTCTTGGTGTCTTATTCCTTTTCATTTCATGTCCCTATCATAGAAAGATATAGAAATTTTTGAATCATATAAAGAATCAAATGAAAGGTTTCTTTACGAAATCGTGGAAATTTTTTTGGTGTTTGCGTATCCTTTGAATGCTTTGAGAGCCCTTCTCAAGCCCTGAATAAATAAACAGTCTCCTGTGGATTAACTGAAGTACCCACTTCTTGTCGTTGGGCACTCAAGCTACATCCTTGAGAGTACTAACGAATTCGTGGTAAACACTGAAAATTGTCGGATAATTTTCTCGGGTCGCGGAATACGTTTTTAGGGCAATGTTTTCTCGGTACCTGTATGCATATATTCAAATTGCAGGTACCGCCAAACGGGACGAATCTTGATCCCATTTTTTAAATTTTGATTAACACAAAACATTATTGTATAATGGGCCATGGGTTACGGTAATTTTGAATGCTTGCAAAGAGATGAAGTAGGGCGATTTCTCACGAAAATAGGGAAGAAATACGAGATATGGGGTAAAATTTCCCAAGTGTCCCCGCCTAAAATTTTGTTGTCGCCTATCTTATTCAAACTCTGCCAGATTGTAGTGCTAGTGGACCTCTTTGAATTCTGTAAAGGGGGCGCACCTAGTATGACGGGTTGTCAAGATACAGGGGTCCGAATTTTCGCCGATTCACCCCGACTGCTAACCTTCAATTGTACATAACTCCTGTTACAGTTATCCAATTTAACTTTTTTGTGCGGGTTTTTAGAAGGTATTTTAACAAGGTTTACAGCAAAAATAACCAATGAACAATAAAAAAATTATTTCACCTTGATTTTTCATTTTAAAAAACATTTTTGTGATTTTCTCCCAATGCGGCATTTTTGATATTTTTTTAGTTAGGCTAGAAAAAAAGCTTGATTTTTTCTCTTGAAAAACACCCCTGAACGAAAATGGGATGGAAAGTATTGGTTGAGTTGTAGAAGGTCATAAGAGCGCGGGTGCCCCGCGCCAACGAGCCACGGCGCTACTAGGCGTGCTGTAGTGACTCAGTGGTTCTAATAATTGATAAAAATTATGTTTCATATCAGGTCACGATCTTTACAACTGTCATCTATTACAAAAAGGTTAATGAATTAAAACATCGCAATCTAGCTCTTTTATACGACAACCTAAATCACGACACAATATCTGTTTACGAATTTCAGAAAGTTATAACCAAATACCCAAAAGAAAATTTCAAGCAAAAAAAAATTATTTACTTTACCGATGGTGCAGCACAACATTTTAAAAATAAGTACAATTTTGCAAATCTGCTGTATCATGAAGCAGACTTCGGTATTCAGACGGAATGGCACTTTCACGCGACTGCACATGGAAAAGGACCATGTGATGGAATTGGGGGCAATTTGAAAAGACTCGCCGCACGTGCAAGTCTCCAGGCGTCGTCTCAGAATCTGATTTTGACTGCTGATGCTCTATATCAATGGGATAAAAAAAAACTTGCCTGACACGGTAATATTTTTCATTTCTAAAGAAAATCATGCCGCCACTGCTGAAAACCTTAAAACTCGATTCGACTCTGCAAAGAATGTGCCGGGCACACAAAAATACCATTACTTTGTACCCTCTTCAGAATCGAATCTAATTTTGAAGAAGTATACGTCATCTCCACAGTATGACATTTTCCCGAAGAGAAAAATCGTAAAGAGATCGCGAAGAGAAGAGCAAAGTGAACGTTAAGCTGAATAAAAAATCACTTTTTAAGTAACACAGTGAGAGGCAAGGGGACTCACATAAAAAAAGCACTCCAAAACGTGAGACGCAAGGGGACTCACATAAAAGAAGCACCCCGAAACGTGAAAGGCAAGGAGACTCACGTCAAAAATTGTTAAAGGCAAAGAGATTAACACCAAAAAAACTCACCAAAACGTGGCAAGCAAGACGACTTATTAAAAACCATCTCGAAATGTAACAGATAAGCAGAACCATCCACCAAAATCGTTTATAATTTTATTATTAACTATCGTTTTCCTACAATGGAACTTTTTGAAAATTTTAATTGAGAAAATATGTAAATCGTTCTCCAGCTACATTAAAGTAAGGATAAAATGAAATATTCGTTACGTGTTAACTGAAAAATCATTCTTATCAATTATTAGAACAATTGAGTCACTACAGCACGCCTTGTAGCGCCGTGGCTCGTTGGCGCGGGGCACCCGCGCTCTTATAACCTTCTACAACTCAACCAATACTTTCCATCCCATTTTCGTTCAGGGGTGTTTTTCAAGAGAAAAAATCAAGCTTTTTTTCTAGCCTAACTAAAAAAATATCAAAAATGCCGCATTGAGAGAAAATCACAAAAATGTTTTTTAAAATGAAAAATCAAGGTGAAATAATTTTTTTATTGTTCGTTGGTTATTTTTGCTGTAAACCTTGTTAAAATACCTTTCTAAAACCCGCATAAAAAAGTTAAATTGGATAACTTTAACAGGAGTTATGTACAATTGAACGTTAGCAGTCGGGGTGAATCGGCGAAAATTCGGACCCCTGTATCTTGACAACCCGTCATACTAGGTGTGCCTCCTTTACATAATTCAAAGAAGTCCACTAGCACTACAATCTGGCGGAGCTTGAATAAGATAGGCGACAACAAAATTTTAGGCGGGGACACTTGGGAAATTTTACCCCATATATTCCTTTAAATATAATTGATTTATACGGTTCATTTTTTTATTTTGAATAGAATATGAAACATTGAATGTTGTAGACAAATTTTGACTTTTAAACCCGAAAAGATGAATTTTCACACAAGAAAAGTTATTTTTCCACTAAATAGTTGAATTTTGAACAAACAAAAAATTAATTTTAGACAATGCAGCTGCATTCATTACCATATAATTAAACTTTCATGCAACAGGGATAATATTTGTTAAAAAAAGATTAATCCTCAACTGAAAACAGCTCTATTTTCAGTCCAGAACTTTTCTACAAAAAAGCTGTATTTTCAATCCAGCGAGCGAATATTCTACTGAAAAAGATGAATTTTCAAGAAAACAGTTTAATTAAAAGAAATGACTCTTTGCAAAATACAAACTATCAACAAAAAATTTGTACTTACAATCAAACACTTGAACTTTCAAGCCAAAAGGTCCTTTTTTTCAACAAAATGGTTGAAGTAAAAGCAGCAAAGATGAATTTTCAATCAAATAAAAGAATTTTTAAACAAAAAACATTCAAATCAAACCCGAAACAGTTCTATTTGCAACAAAATAATTGAATTTCTGAACGAAAGAAACTAGTTTTTTAGAAGACAGTTGAATTCCTAATAGAACTAATTATATCTGAACAAAAAATATAATAGTTTTCATTTGAACTAAAAGAAATGTAATTTTAAATAAAGAGCAGCCGGATTCAACAAGCACAAATTAAATCTCAGCCAAAAATCTAATGAATGATATTCCAGACAAACGAGATTTATATTTTCAATTTGGAAAATGCAATTTGACAAAACAAAAATAAGAATTTCGAACAAAATTGTTGAATCCTCGAAGAAGTTGAATTTTCTACGCAAAAATATGAATTTTCAACCCAGAAGTTAATATTCAAACAAGCAGTTGAATTTTCTACCAAAATACTTTAATTTTCAACCTGAGAAACGGATTTTTCAACAAAACAGATCAATTTTCAAGCGAAGAAGACGAATTTCTAAAAATGAGTTTTTAACAATGTAGTTTTACTTTCGATGGAATAGTTGAATTTACAATCAAGACAAATCAATTTACACCGAAAAAGACACGCTTACAACAAAATACAGGAAGTGCTAATCAAGTACTTGAATTTTTAACTAAAAACAACATATTTCCAACCAAAAATGAAATAATTACATTTTTAGTTAACAAAATAATATAAAAAAATGGATTTCAACAAAATAGTGAAACCATGAACCAATAAAATTTATTTTTAACAGCGCAGTTGAACATTTAACCAAGTAGTCTAATTTTAACCCTTTGCGGCATACATTTTTCAGAGAAACACGTTTTTATAAAAATTGGTATACAGGCGTTTTTGGGGTCGCTGATCAAGAGCCTGTATTCATATTTTGAAAATTCAAAATGGCGGATCCAATATGGCGTCCAAAATTTGAAATATTTCTTGATTTTGTTGAAAATTGGTAACATATTCCAACATCCATTGATGGTTACAGACGATGCGCTCTTTGCAGCACAAGAACAAAAGAGATACGAACTAACGTACCATTATGCTTACAACCAGACAGGAATTGTTTTTTGAAGTATCATTTATGAACATCATGACACGAATCAGGAAGTTAAAAAATTAAAAAAGTAAAAGTATAAAAAAAGCAAAAAACAAAAATGCAAAAAACATTAAAAAATAAAAATTTTCAAAAAACGGCAACTGTTTTGCAGATACGCAATTCGTCATATGAAGTTAGAGGTCACTGTATTGTTTAGATTCGTCATCAGCATCTCAAAAAAACACCTGTATATCAACTTTCAACAAAAAAATAAACAGCATGTCAAATTTCGATCGCCATATTGGATCCGCCATTTTGAATTTGCAAAATCTGAGTACAGATTCTTGATCAGCAACCCGAAAAACTCCTGTATACTAATTTTCACAAAAATCCGGATAAAATTCACGCTAATAATGAATTTTGATCAAATATCGGCTGGTTTTTTGGACTTTGTTTATAATTATTAAAAAATTAACAATCGATTTGAAAGTATTGTCTACAAATTTTGATACTAGAACTTCCTATGATCATAAAACTACAGAAAATTTCGATTAAATCGTTGAAAAACTACTGTAAAATAGCAAAAAATAGTATGAAAACAGGTGGGAATACGTATTCCCACCATGCCGCAAAGGGTTAAACTAAAAATATCAATTATTACTGAAAAATGTTATGATTGAATTTTCAACTAAAGCCGATCAGTTTGGAGATAGGAACAGAAACGTTAAAATTTCGCTGAAAATTTTAATTTTCAAGAAAATTTTTTTTTTACCAATATAGTGAAATTTTAAAATAATAAAATGAAATGTTGACAAAGTGGTTCAACTAATTAAAAATGTAATAGTTGATAAATTCTCAAAGAAGAATTTAATAGTTGAGTTTTCAACTAAATCTTCAATCAATAAATTGAATGTTGACAGAATTGTGTAACTTTTAACCAAATAATTGAATTTTCGATGAAAAGGGAAGAATCTGAATGAAAAATATTTTTGTTGAAGTTTCAACCAAAACGCTTAATTTTCAACCAGAAGTGAAATAATTCAAGTCTTCGGGGAATAATTAATTTAAAAAAAAAAACGAATTGTCAACAAAAAAGTGAAATCCTCGTCTAACAAGATGAATTTTTAACAAAATATTTCAACGTCCAATTAGGTAGTAGTAAGAAGGGGTGCACAGGAGAAATAGGAGAAAGAGTGTTTATATTCTTTTCTTATAAAATAAAACCACCTATTTTCATTTTGCATTTATTACAAATAATGGTTATTCACATGTATATTTTCAAAATGTAATGCCACATTCCGCGTTGACCAGTTTCCCCTATGTTGAAAGTCAGCACAAAATCTGTCCCTCTCCCTGCTGGAGGTGTGACGTAGGTTTTAAAAGGCCCCTTAAAAGGACGGTTGGATGTCGATGACACGAGACTAAAACCGTGAAACGGTACGAATTCAATTTCCGAACAATTTAACGTTTATAGGAACCCCTGCTTTCAGAGCATAAAGCCACGTGATATCACTTTTAGAGAGAATGCAGGTTACTGCTTTCATGTGGTTGCAATCTAATGACTAAAATTGTAATAAGTATCGTAGCATTTCGACGGTAGTTATGGGTCCCGAACTAGTAGCACATTTACACTAAAGTTTATAACAAGCCTCTGTTCATCAAGTTAAACAGGGTTATTTTATCAACAATGCAGTGATAAATGGTTATTACTTCCGCTATAACATCGCGGTAATATTAATACAATACAATCGTCGGCTAAATGTATTTTAGGTAATGAAATACGTTAAATTTGGGTCGCTCAAAAACACTGCCATGCTCTTTTGAAAACTCCCCCCTCCCCTTCTTCGTGGCAGTCCATCAAACAAAGTTTAAACCCCCCAGGGTAATGTCCTGAATAGGATCATCCACCCCTTAAATTGAAAAACTTCTCTATGATTTGATTTACATGTATGTTATGATAACATATTTGGTATGATCATATTATATCATTGACAAGAAGTTGAACTTTCGAGGAAAAGAGACGAATTTTCCACCAAATGGTCGAATTCTTGAACAAGAAAGACTTACTTTCAACCAAAAACAGTTCTATTTTGAACCAAATAGTTGAATTTTAAAGCCTAAAAGTAAATTTTTTTAAAAGACAATTCAATTTTCAATCCAATAGGATCAATTCACTGCCCAAAAAGATGAATTTTTAACAAAACCGATAAATTTCCGATCAAAAAAGATGAATAACAAAATAGTTGAATTTTCAACAAATTCATTAAATTTGTAACTTTAAAACAAATAGTTGAATGAGTAATGAAGAAAGATTTATTTCCCAATGTCAAATATGATAGGGAACATTTCAACCAAAAAAAATGATATAATTTTCAATTCAAAACCCGTCGAATTTAACGGAAAAACGTTAATCCTAAACGATAAATGTAAGCGTTGATATTTCAAGCAAAACGTGTTTTTATCGCAATCCAAAAATAGTTGAATTCAAATAAAAAGACAAATTAAAAAAAAAGGATGGATTCTAAACCAAAACGGAATTGTTTTTGACCATACTGTTTTATTTTAACCGAATCCGATCAGATTTCTACCAAAGTATGAATTTTTGAACGAAAAAGACGAATTTTCAACAGATATGCTGAATTCTGAACCTGAAACGATTTTTCAGTAGAGACAAGAGAAATCACTGAGCTGCTGAATTTTTAAACCGAAGAGGCAAATTCTTTTTTAAAAGTTGAATTTTCAGCTCAAAAATATTATTTTTTAAACAAAAAGTTGATTTTTAACAAAACAGTTCAATGTTCTACTACTATAATAGAAGTTATAACTCAAAAGGACAAATTTGCAACGGCACAGATGAATTTTACACTAAAAACTATGAACCGTTAAACGAAAATGAAACTGTTAAATTTGCAGATGAAAAAATTGATATTCAACACATAATAAAGACAAATTTGCCAAACAAAACACATACATTTTGAAGTAAGTTATTGAATTTTCATGTAAAAAGATTAATTTTTAATCAGCAATAGAATAGTTCAATTTTCAGTTGAAAATATCAATTCTTAGCCAAAGGAACGAATTTTCAAGAAAATATTTACATTTTCAATCAAAGAAATTACTTTTTTTAACTGAAATGAGTTATCTTAAATAAACAAAATACATTTTAAACTAAATATGTTGATTTTTACTTCAAACAACGAGTTTTCGAAGAAAAAGATTAACTTCTTGAAAAAAGACGAATTTACAACAAAATAAATAAATTCGCATACAACTTGTTGAATTTTGAACCAAAAAACAGTCAATTTTCAAGAAAATAATGGAATAGTTAAATTCTCATTTTTGTTTAAATAATATTTTCAAGGAAAAAAGATGAATACTCAATGGAAAACTTAATAGTTGAATTTTCAGCGAAAAACTATCAATTTTCAACAAAAAAAAGATTAGTTGAGTTTTCAAGTGGAAACAAAATTTTTTGTTAGAAAAACGATTTTCTACAAATCAGTTGAATCTTCAACCAATAGAATAAATTTGTAAAAATGTAGTTTGATTTTCAACCAAGACAGATGAATTTCCAATGGAAAATTGAACAGCTGAATTCTAAAATAAAAACGATCATATTTCAATCACGAAACAATTAGTTTAATTTTCCGTTAGCTACATTTATTTTCAACTGAAGAAAAACGAATCTTGAACGAACTAGTTCAATCTCGTAGTAAATAGTAGAATTTTTAATCAAATGAGATGAATTCTGAAACAAAAAAATTATAATGGACATTTCAATTAAAAAGACTGAACTTTGAACGAAAAAAACGTGGATTTTCTTATTGGGTTCAAATAATTCCATTTGCATCCAAGCAAAAAAACGAGAAAAAGAGGAAGTTTATTGGTAACAAGGGAAAAAGTATAAATTATTTAAAAAGTGGTAAGGAGGGGGATATGGGAAGGTGTGTGCATTATTTAGATAATTTACATGTAAAATAATATCACCAATTTTCCATTTCTATGGCATTTCAAAAAATTGTTATTTCAAAAATAGTCTTATATAGCCTTAGTTAAAAGATGGAATGAAGTGCTAGTATCGATCGTTTAGTTTTAGTTGCGATTTCAACTCTAATTTTTCCTAAAATATTGAAATTCTTGAATTTTGAATACAGAAAAATTCCTATAGATCCGGATTCTCCTAAGAATATATTTTTCTGTTTGGTGGGATGTTCTGAAAAGAAGGTTTAAAAGTAACAAATGATGTGACGGTTTTAGATGTCAAGAAAGGTTCCCATTCAGCCGAGAAAAGTTGGACGCTATATCCCCATAAGCCCTTTGCTGACGGCATTATCCATCCCATCATCGGCCTCATAAACGTTCGCTTTGGGGCGTCAGTCGTCGCGGACTTCGACCGTAAATTCGCGGAGTTTCATGATTGGTTCGTTTCCGGAGGGAACTTACTCCCGGTTTACTGTGGAACATATAAATACATTTAATCTTGATATTTCGGAACGAGTAAAATGAGGGAAGGGTGGTTCGGCACTTTATCTCTTTTTGAAATTATTCAGTTCAAGTAGGGAAATTCTATTTGAAGTTTAATGTACATAATGTTTCAAAAGAACCTTACTTAGGGGGGGGGGGGCCCGTCAGAAGCATTTATTACTAGGTCAGTCTCCTTTTTCTAATTATAGTTTCAAAATATGCTTATTAACACCAGTTTTGGCTGTTCAAAATAAATTGTTATACTATCATACACAATGTATCATTATTGGATTCATTAATTTTTATTGTGTAATATCTTATACTGCGTAATCTAATAAATATAAATTCGAGTCCAACCATTCGAGAAATCTGCAGTTCACCTTTAAAGAAATCTCGTAAAATACCTAGAAATCTTTGAAATCCCATTCAAATTCATTAAAATTTTTTTAACCCGTGGGAATTTTTCTGAATCTTTTGAAATTCCTCAGAATATATTAAAAACCATTGCAAAATTTCAAAAGCCATTCAGATATCTCGAGATAGTTAAAACTCCCTATATAATTCGAGAATTCTTTAAAATTCCGATAAATATTATGAACAAATCTTTCAAGATCCATTGAAATCCTTTAGAATCTTTGCATATCTTTCCCAATTTATTTCAATTTCTTCAAATCTTCAAAATCTCATTTAAATCCTCTCAAATTCTTCAAAAATTCCTAAAAATGACCTTAAATGACTTTAAAATCTCCTAAAATCCCTTGAATATCCTTGAAACCCATTAAAATCCGTAAAAATTCTCGAAATCGCTCGAGATTTTCAAAATCTCTTTAAAATCCGTGGAAGTTTCTGAAAATCTGAAAATCTCTAAAAACTGGTTGAGATCCTTCAAATTCCATGAAATATTTCGAAATCTTAAAAACATCTTGAAATCCCTTAAAATGTGGTGAAATCGATTCAAATCTCACGAGAGCCATTAAATTTGCTCAAAAGCTCTAGAAATCCTGCATAGTATTCGAAAACCTTTCGCAATATTGTTGAATCTTTTGAAATGCTTTGGAATCACTTGAAATCATCGAACACAACTAATATCTTTTTCTATCCTTCAAAATCGTTAAAAATATTTGGAAAACTTTTGAAACATCTTTAAATCCCTTAAAATCTTCAAAGTCTTATTAAAATACTCTGACATCCTTCAAGATTCGTGTAAATAATTCGGTACAACATCAACTTCTTTTAAATCCTTTGAAATCCGTGCAAACTCGTTGAAATCTGTGGAAATCGTTTCAAATCCTTGAATTTCTGTAAAATATTTTAAAATCTTACGAGATACCATTAACCTTTAGACCCCCTTAATAGTTCAATGAAATCTTCCAAATCTGTGGGAATCTTTCCGAATCTCTTGAAATTCCATACAATATTTCAGACAATTTCAATCTTTTGAAAGCCCTTACAAATAGTCGCAATTCCTTAAAATTCTTCAAAACATTCTGAAATTATTTAAAATTTTGTTAAATCTTCTGAAATCTGACGAAATCCTTTTGAAATTCGTGAAGAGATTTTGGAATTTTGTTAAATCTCTTAAAATCCTTTCAAATCTGTGCAAATCTTTTAAAGTCTTCTTAGATCTCTCTATATCTCTACAAATCTTTAAAATCCGGATATCCCTCGAAAATCCGTTAAATCTTTTGAAATCATTTGGAATCGCTTGAAATCATCAAACACCGTTTATATCTTTTGAAATCATTTAAAATCCTTGAAAATATTTGAAAATCTTTTGAAATATCTTCAAATCCTTTCAAATTTTGGAAATCTTATTAAAATACTCTGATATCCTTCAAGATTTATGCAATTCGATAACAGATGAACTCCTTTAAAATCCTTTGAAATCTGCTGAAATTCTTGAAAATCTCTTAAAATCGTTTGAAATCCTTGAAATTCTGTGAAATATTTCTAAATCTTACGAGATACCATGAAACCTTTAAAATCCCTGAATAATTCAATTTAATCTTCCAAATATGTGGGAATCTTTCGGAATCTCTTGAACTTCCATACAATATTTTAGACAATTTCAATCTTCTGAAAGCCCTCACAAATGCTAGCAGTTCCTTAAAATTCTCCATAACATTCTGAAATTATTTGAAATTTCGTTAAATATTCTGAAATTTCACAAAATCTTTTTAAAATCTGTGAAGAGATTTTGAAATTTTCAAAAATCTCTTAAAATCCTTTGAAACCTTCGCAAATTTTTCAAAATTCTGTAAAATCTCTTAAATTCCCTTCGAAACTTTGAAATCAAACTGCTTAAAATGAAAATTGTGTAATTCCAGCAATATAGCAATGCAAACAGAAAATTTTAAAAGTCAAAACTCAAGTGAGAATTCGAAAGCGACTTGAATTATCTACTACTCGTTGGCGTCCTGTGCATCAGCTGAATTCTGATATCTACGGATTGGAATTCAATTGACTCACCGGAACGATCTAATCGTGTTTAATCAGCTAGAAAGTCCCGCAAAAGGAAAAAGACCGGTGAATCTGATTAGTCAGGAAGAAGATAAGAAAACGGGTGGAAGGAAGAAATACCACTGAGAGCGAGTGGGAAATGTTGAAATCGGGGAAATCTTAAGAAAATAGTCAGCTTTCCTAGAAAGGAAATACTTTTATACCGTAAAGGGAAATATTTTTCTCATTTGCTATTTTCATTTGAATATGATTAAAGTCGAAAATCAGGCATTTTCATGTTGAAAATAAGTTGGGGAGGTGTCACGTCTCATTAAGGTAATTAATTGTCAATTGAATATATGTATATATATATTCATAAAATGCTTAAAACCCCTATAAATATAAAAAATACTCTTCAAAACAGTTGTACATTATTTAGACTGGATATATTGATGTTTAAAATGTTTTTAGAAAGCAGACTGCGAACAGACTTACCGGATAAAATATCTTCCAACAGACGTGCAGAACGTTATTTAAATATAACTTAATATTCTGGTATCATCAGAATAGCTTTTACCACGCGCGACCACCCACACCCATCTGCCATCACTTTGTGCGACATAATTATGTCATAAATGCCATTTCGCTCTAAAAGCACGAACAAAGCGAAATCTGTATTTAGCCTAAATTAAAATGTCTGCTGATTGATATTTTTGGTTTTAAATTCTAGTCACAGAAGCCAATTGCATTTTATCGATTATCAGAATAAGCAGTCAATAATCAAATTTATTATAAAATAGAGTGTGGTCCCGTTCATAACAGAAAACTTTTAATTAAAATCACCCAGTGTCCAATGAAATTGAAATTTGATTGAAACTACCTCGCCCATCCTTTATTATGTATTCAGTAATTTTAACAATTTGTTGAACGCTTCCTGTTACCCTTCCCCCTCAAGTAACAAGTTGTCACAAAATGGTTATTAAATACAATTTAGTGCTTAAAAAGGGTGGCAAATATATTTACCTCACAGGGTAACCGAGTTGATAAATTTATGTACCGAGATGCGAGAGTCTTTCAACTTCAAGTTAATTCAGACGGTATCACTTTGAGTTTGTATTAGGAAAGTTCAGGTTCGATTCCCGCTGCCGAACTTTTTTGTCTATTTATTTTTTCATTAAACTTTGTTCCATTGTTATATAATATTGAGTTTATTTGAATCAAGCCAGTATTTATTTCAAACCATTTTTTATATGAAAAATTTTTTCAACCTTTATCACTTCCGAAGCAAATATTTCAATAAGTGAGTGCCGCGACATCACTAAGCAAGTTTGATTCCTAATGCAATTTTTTGTTAAAACACAACAATCAATGCTCTAACTTCGAAATGTAAATATAATTATAATAAAAAATGTCTAATTGAAAAGTTGAATTTTCATCGAAAAAGTTCATTTTCAACCAAGAGAGATGAATTTTCAACCATGAAGGATACATTTTTTACCAACAAAGATTACTTTTCTACCATGAAGGATGAATTTTTAAGCTAAAAAAACGAATTTTTAACGAAGTAGTTGAATTTTCATCTAAAAGGATAAATTAAAAATAGAAATAATCCTTAAACCAAGAAAAAAAATGAATTTTTAACCAAGTAGTTCAACTTTTATGAAAGTAGTTAAATTTTCAACAAAATAATTGACCTTCCGAACAAAAAATATTTTTCAGTCAAGAAAGAAAAAAATGTCAACAAAATTGTTGAATTATCATGCAAAAAAAGTTCATTTGCAACCGAAACACGTTACATTTCACCCAGACAAAATAGTTGACTCTTCAACCAAAAAGATGAGTTATCAAGAAAGTAGTTCAGTTTTCAAAGCATAAAGTCGAAGATTTCAGAAAACAGTTGACTTCCAAGCCAGAAAAGAAGAATTTTCATCAGAGAAAATAATTTTCAACCAAGATGGATTTTTTTACAAAATAGTTGAATTTTCAGCTAAAAGCGATGAATTCTTAACCAAAAATGGAATTGTTAAAATTTCAGTTTGAAAGACTCATTTCCAATAGAGATTTGAAAATAGAGACAGTCAGAAGTATGGCTAAGTGTGTACGAAAATTAAGAAAAAAAAAATCTTGTTAATAATTTTTAAACAAAAAAATGAATATTCAACAAGTTCAATTTACTTAAAAAAGAGGAATTTTTAACCAAATAGTAAAATCCTTATTCAAAATGATGATTACAGAAGAAAAAAAAAACAGAATTCATTCACCACCCAAATAGTCCAATTTTCAAAAAAATAAATTAGTTTTTTCACCGAATATTTGAATTTCTGCATCAATAGTTTTCCTCCCAACTAAGGAAATCAATGTTCAACAAAAAACTTAATTTTCAAATGATCAGTCCAATCTTCTACCAAATTGTTGATTTTTCAACCCAAGAGGACGAATTTCCTTAAAAAACAGTTGAATTTATATCCCGAAAATATGAATTTTCAGCGAAAAAGTTTATTTATGATTCAAAAGTTGAATTTTCAACCAAAACTATAAATCTGCAATAACAATGAATGAATTTTTTAGCATGTAGTTTAACTTAAAAACAAGTAGTTGATTTCCAAGTAAAAAATGAATTCTTAACAAAACATGTATTAGGCAATATTTCATATAAAAAAGATTTTAACTCGTAATGAAAAACAGTTGCATTCAAACAAAAAACATGAAGTTTTAACAAAATAATATAATCCTAAGCAAATACAAATTAATTTTCACTGAAGCAGTTGTATTTTAAAGAGGTTTAGAACAAGTATTTAATTTTTAACTGAAAATTTGATTTTTCAACCAAGAAGATTATTATTATATTAGGTTTTTCATTATCCGCAAAATACATGAATTTTTAACCAATTACTTGAATTTTCACTTAAAAAGATTAACTCACAACCATGTGGTTAAATTAATAGCTGAAATATAGTCAATATTAAAATAAATATATTATAATAAATATAGCATATAGTCAAATTTTTAATAGAACCAGATGAATTCCGAACCCAAAATATAATGATAGATTTTTTCAATCAAAACAAAATTAGCTTTTAACCAAGACTAGTTGGATTTTCTCATTCGGTTATATTCAGTTCGTGGCACAAGAGGCTTTATAGCTTGAGCGCCTGAGGTTGAGACCTCGCGGGCCCCTCGCCTTCATTATAACTAACTATATCCAGTTCACAATTACAAAAAATAGGGAGAAAAAAGGGAAGTTTCTTGAAAATAGGGAAAAATGAGAATTTTTTAAAAAAATGATAAAGGAGAGGAATACGAGAAAGAGTATGAATGAAATGTGAAAGTGATTTTAAAACTCATCAATTTATTCGCAAGCTTTTCTGAAAATTATCATCAGGAAACGTACTCAACAATGACCCTAAATGAAAAAACATGCCTGAAGAGTTTAATTTAAAGTTTTCTCATACAAGCATCAAACAGTTTTAACTCATTTGATTGAAAGTTATATAAAATTTTATTCATATTTCTTACTTAAAAATAGATGGAGGGTCAGCTACAGAGTCACATAACAGTTCGAGGCGGTTCCGAAGGGAGCAGGTTCCCCTTGTAAGAAATCTAGTTGAATGTTTTAAAATAAATTTTGAGAAAGTTCACAAATATTTGAAAAAATCATAATTCAATTTTGATGAGAAGCACACGTTTAAAAAAAAGGTTTAAGATTGAATACAGTGTGAGCTTTTGTGTAAATCTTTCCAGATAACGATCGTCTAGAAGGGTTGATTGAAAGACGGGGCTAGGTAATCGCAACATCGCGAGCGTCGACGGCAGTTTGACGTGTCAATAGGGCAGTAACCAATCTTAAACATGCTTTCTGATGCTGACCTTCCAAGTCTTTCATGTAAATTACTTCTGGCAGGGCACCCTTCCTTATTGGCATATCGGCCAATCGACGACCGGTCATACCTCGCGATTGCCGCCGATAAGCCAACAGGCAGCATTGGCGGCACTTTGAATCGACTTTCGATCGATTTCATTGCCAGTTTCGATGTTCGACGTCTAGCAGATCGAACTTTGCTTCAGAATTTCAATTCACTGACTAAAAAGTTCGCTAGACATCTACGTGCCCCCAAAATAATTTTCCCTTAAGCTTATTTCGCCGAAAGATTATATGATCCGTATTGTATACTAAAAATCGACTTCACATTTTTAGTGATCGACCCCCTCCCCCCCCCATCCCAAATTTATTCGTTTCGCGGAAAAAGAAATTTCTTATTATTTTTTTGTCAAATTTTTCTACATTAACCCCCGGGCTCTTTAAATCAACACAAGGTTTTAAATTGAAAAGTTTGGTTTTGCGAAAACATAGAAAAAAGAAATACTTGTTATTAACTTTTTATAAATTAAGGTTTAGTCGCTTCTCAAGGAATTTTCAAGGAATAATTTCTACCCAATACATTTTGATATTTTTTCTTCCATATTCTGAGAATTTCTTCTTTCATCAAATTATGATAAGATAGTATTTTATGGAATCGATGAAATAATTAAGCAAATTTGAGATTATTATTTTTTTTGTTTAGGATATTTGTCAATTATTTGAATAATTTTGTTTTGTTTCATCAATTTCTTCCAAATAAAAATCGTGAAAATATTAGGGTGTATGTTCTGACATAAAAAAATAGTGCATAATAAGCGATATAGTGTGAAAGATCCGAAATAACTAAAATTTTCTCAGTCTTTCTTTTGAAATGTAGCAAGTGAATGACGATAATAACTTCTCACGATTTACAGGGAGAAAAATTTTCAAGCAATTGTAAATTGTTTAAATGATAGATATATGTTACAAAAAATATGTTCATCTTGAAACTCTTCAACTGTATTATTTATCCTGAAAAATAATAATCACTCGTCGAATAAAAATTATTTAAATTGAAAAGATCTGAAATTAAATCATTCTAGGTATAAATTTGGAACACCCTAATATTCACTTATTAGATACCTTTCAAGACAACTGGGGAATAATGCAGTGTTATATAGCATAGTTTAAGCTGGTGCATTTTTAACGAAATGTGAGGGTTTTCGAACAAATAAAATAAATTTCTGACGAAGAAATAAATATTGAATTTTCAAGCTAGAAAGACAAATTTTTCAGCAAGCAGTTGCATTTTTTACAAAAAAGTTCACTGTCGACCAGAAAATGTGAATTTTCAATGAAATGATTAAAGTTTTAAGCAAATAGTAGACCTTTTAACCAAAAGAGATGCATATTTTACTAAAGAACTAAATCAACCAAATAGCTTAAATTTAACCAAGCAGTTGAATTTTCAAACAAAAAAGATGAATTCTCATAGAAAAATGTGATGCGTGATACTTCTAAGAAACAAGATTTGACATTCAAATCAATAACATTTAAATTCAACAAAGAGCGACAAATTTGCAATAAAATGGGGAAATTGTCAACCAACATAGATTACTTTTGAATTAGGCTGTTGAATTTTCAACAAAAATGAATTGTGAAAAAAAAACATTAAATTTTTAACCAAAGAGATGAATCTTCAAAATAAATAAGATTTCAATAAATGAGTCAAACATTCAACCAAGTAGTGTTATTTGGAACCAATAAGATGAATTCTGAACGAGCAATATAATTGTCGATCAAAAAAGATTCTCATTTTAAGTTAAAAGCAGTTGATCTCAACCAAAGGAGAGGAATCTTGAGTAATTGAATTGTTAGTTAAAAAATTCATTTCCAAAAAAAAAAAAAAATTTCTCAGCAAATTAGTTACATTTTTCAGCAAAAGAGATGAATCTTCAACTAACAGAAATTAATTTTCATTAAAGAAGTTCAACTTTAACCAAGTACTTGAACTCCCGAAGCACAAGAGATAAATGAATTAGTTTGATATTAGTTGGATATTAGTTTGATATTTCAACCAAAAGAAAATTACTATCAATCTCAAAGGATATTTTCAAATAAATAGTTCAATTTTACAGCCAAAAAGACAAATTTTTCAGAAGACAGTTGAATTTTCGATCAAAAAAGTCAATACAAAAAATTTTTAACAAAACTGTTGCATATTAAACCAAGAAAGATGAATTTGCAATATAAACAACAAACTTTCAACAAAATAATTGAATTTTTCATATAAGATAGATGAATATTAAACGAAATAGTTTAATTTTCAAACAAAAAATATAAATCCTGAAATAAAAATATAATTATAGGCTTTCCAACAAAAGAGAATTGACATTTAACATAAAATGTTTCAGTTAACATTCGAGTAAAAAAAAATTAGAAAAGTGGGAAATGGATAAAGTTTCTTGAAAACTCGTGGAAAAGACCAATTTTGTAAGAAAGAGCAAAGTGGTGGAGTAAGCCAAACAGTGTGTAGTCTGAAAAAAGTTCAATCAAATGTCCAATATAAAATAAAAATGTTTCGCTTGATAAGAAACAGATTTTACTTTACGTTGGGTGAACCTAATCTGCAATATTTTCGCCATGTGTAATTTGGAAGTAAATTATATGACAGGAAACATCGACCGGGCGCAATTCTGTTCAAGCCACCCGGTGTGTGGGGTTGGCTACACCTCGTATTTTCAGTATCTCACGGCAACCCCCTTCCTGCCGTGACATTAAACCGCGGTCACGTTATTCAGATTGCACTTAATATGTTTACCAAATTGGGCGAGATTATATCAGCCACTTCTGCGTGCATAATATAATGCAACATTCAGTGCCCGATACGCACGATCAGGCTCTCTAACGGTGTAGACCTATCGAGTTTGTCTCCACACAAACTCCAGTTTACTACATTTTGGTACAATTTGATAACCAAGATTCCTGTAACCCACATAGCATGTAAGTCAGGGTGTTTCCAAATTACATGGGTAATTTTTAATTAAATTTCTAGAATCGCGGCTTTTCCACATTTTCAACTGTTTGGTATGGTTCTTTTAAACTCTTTTAGAATGAACCAGTGGAATCTGAGTGACACACAGTTAAATTTCATGAGCGGTTATAACCAGAAGTGTGTCACTGGCAATCAGTAAAACTTCACTGGTGCACTCAGTGGAATTCCGTCACTGGTTCAACCAGTGCAGGTCAGTGGTTACTCAGTACCATTAGTCAGTCGTACGCGTTGTCATTAGTCAGCTGCTTAGGTATATGCTTAGCACACTTAGAATTCATCACCTCTATATTAATATTTGCATTATCTTCCAAAAATATAAAATTCACAACAATGAATGAGGGCCGCGCTGCAATATTAGAGGATATAATATATTTTGCCTAATTATGGTATGGTTCTTTTCTACTCTCTTAGACTTACCCAGTAAAATCTCAATAACATATACATTCAAATCTCATGGGTGGTCACAACCAGAAGTGCGTCACTGGCAATCAGTAATATTTCACTGGTTCACTCAGTGGAATTCCGTCACTGATTAAACAAGTGCAGTTCAGTCGTCACTCAGTAACATTAGTCAGTCTTACGCGTTGCCGTTTGTAAGCTGCTTAGATATGACACTTAGCATTCATCACCTTTATATTAGCCTTTGCATCATCTTTCAAAAACAATAAAATCACTACAATAAATGAGGGTCGGGCTGCAATAAAATATGATATAACGTATTTCACCTAACTGTGGTATGCTTCTTTTTCACTTTCTTGGAATAAACTAGTGAATTCTGTAATAGCTAGAAGTGCCTCACTGGCAATCAGTAATATTTCACTCGTTAACGAAGTGCAATTCCGTCACTGGTTGAACCAGTGAAATTAATTGGTTACTTAGTACCAGCAGTCAGTCATACGTGTTGTCGTCCGTCAGCTGATTAGGTATGACACTTAGCATTCATCACTTTTGTATTAACCTTTGCATTATCTTTCAAAAACAGTGAATTCACGATAATAAATAAGGGCAGAGCTGCAATATGATAGGATATATTTCGCCTAACTGCGGAAAAGCCTGCCTTGTCATTCCGTCAACGCGTCACTTCGCTCAAAGTCAAACGCAAGAGGCCAGGGACCTCCCTTCTTTCAAGATTAGGACATTAGGTCCTCTGATTATTACAGCCATGTTCAAAATATTTCGAACATAAACATGATCACTGATTGAATCTATCATTTGGCGTCACTAGTATACTTACTGGTCGACCCAGTCAAAATCGGCAAATCATTAATTCACTAGTGATAACTGAAAATACTAATTAAACCAGTGAGAATTTCACGGGTTCAGTTTAGGAGAGTAAATATCCTTCTTTCTAGTTCATGATAGAAAATCAAAATGGGAATACTCTTAACCAGCTTCAATTGGAAGTTCTTCGCATATAGGATTTTCCTGTTGATTATATAAAATCACAATACTAAACCCATAATAAGTCATTTCATTTTGTTCCTTAGTCCAAGAATTTGAAAAATTATTTCTTTTCAATTTTCATTTTATTTCCATGCTTAAAATTCTTACAAAGAAGATTTATATATATTAAAAAAATCTTTGAAATATTCCCTGAAATGTTCAGGATTTTACAGGTATATAAAAATCCGTGGCAATTCCAGGTGTTCCAGGGGAATAGATACCCTTGTTTCTCACTAAAAATGTCATTGAATTGAAATATCATCTTCTATGTACCAATACGATCATTATATTCTATTTTTGAATAGAGAATAATCCACTGTATGTGTCATACGTACCTGAAACACAAAATAAACGTACATCTTAGTATTTCGTGCAAAAATAATGTTTTGAAATTTATTAAGGATAGATGAATTCATCTACTTTAGGAAGATATCAAGTGTAAATATAGTACATCCCATAATCATATTTATTCTTTGTTGTCTACTGGAATTCTGAAGAGATTTTCCAGAAATATTTCGTTTCTTCATGATCCATCTGTGATTTTTTTCAGTCTTTATAAATATATATAAAAGCCACTTTATAAGGATATTCTGTAATGTAACCATTTTTTCACTAATGATCATTTAATTAGGGCAATTAATAATTATTTTCAAGAAGTGACCTAAATCAGTTGCTATTATAGTCAATGAATTTTATGAATAATCATTTTTTCGAATGATTTATTATTTCCACAGGTACTTACATCAAATTCGACTTGTTATATTAATATTGTCAATAGAATAGATTTTCCTGAGAATAACAAAAAATGATAAAAAGTTGTTTCATTCAAATTATTTGATTAGTTTGGTACTTTGACAGACGGAAAATTTGCAGATGGAAACAATCGTTCATAACATTCATCATTAAACTTTCCCATATATTATGAATTTTAGTATATAAGAGGACACGATATCATTATCCATGTTATAACTGCTTTATCGTTAAAAAATAAGGAAAAAAAACTCATCAAATGTATATTTACTAATATTAAAACATGTTACGTTCTATAAGTTGAATTACTACGTAACAAAATACTTCTGGTCTGGTTTTTAAATTATTTTTGTAATTACAGCTACCGTCGAACACCTGTGTTGCTATGGAATCATAATTAAAAAATTTCTTTATGTTTTAAAAAGATTTACTATTCTTCAAGATTAAAAGCATTGATTATTTCGTTGGAACAAAAGTTCTGACAGGTTTTTTGGGTGTCTAATAATTTTTTCCTACCCAATTCAGGGTTATTCTCGGTTTCTCGTTTTTTTTTTCTTTGTTGTAAATACCTTTCACTAGAATCACGGATAAAATCCATCTAACAGTAGGTTTTCTAATATGTGATTTTATATATTGTGAGATCTTATTAGGGTAAGAGCACCAGTTATTGGCACCTTAAGAGGAAATTTAGACTTTAGGAAATAAATAAACACATAAAATATTGAATTCTGAAATAGTGATAATCATACCGGCACTCCAAATTTTATGCAGAACACACTGGAATGTTGAATTATTATTCAAAGATGAAAAAAACTTGAAAAATTATTAAAAATAAGCATGTAGTCCCAAAATTTTAGTGCTTGGCACTGCTAACCCCAGTTATTGGCACCCCTCGTCACCAGTGATTGGCACTACACTCACATAACCTCTTCAAACTTCTGTAATTGCATTAAAACATTGATAAAAACAAATTGTGCATCTGAAAATATGAAATAAATTTTCTATTAATAATTCTAAAATTATTATTTTATCAATTATGTTTTTGGACAAGCCAACATCTTTGACAGCAGCTATAAAGCCTAGCCATGTCATATATGTATTATTCGGCTTATGTTTTTCTTTCCTCAGAGATACTCTCTGACGGGCAATAGTATGGCAATAAATAAAATAAAAACCATAAATGTTACTCATTTTCTACTTCAAACTAGAAAAATGAATAAACAAATTCAAACATGGATAAATAAATATAGTCAAAATAAATCGCCCACCGATTAAATAAAAACTTTGGCTATTTATAATAACATGAATTCCTGCGTAACATTTAAAACATTGTAAGACAATATTATTAAACACAATATGTATAAAGATAATAAAATTCCATTTATAATTTAAATGAAACCAATATTTACCTATACCTCGAGGTCTAAAAAAAATAATAAATTATCTGAACAGAACTTTGGAGGTTACGATTACCGGTATATCCGGTATATAAATGACAGCTTCATTTATTATAATTGTTAGCTAATTTTTCGTATACCTAGTAACGACTTTTGTTGTTCCGGCACTTTTAACACTTCATTTTATCAGAAATACGTAAAACGGCTCATGTCAACACAAGGTCTTGAGATTACATAACCTTACTTTTTTCCGGCGAGGCAGGGGTGCCAATGAATGAAATCATTCCCGAATTGCATGGTCTGGTCATTGGCACTGGGGTGCCAACGACTAGAGACCATACTTTTTATATTAATTTCCATTGGCACCCCCCCTAAAATTAATAAATAAATTATTGCCGAGGTTCATTCCTTATTTTGATTATATTGCAAGTATTTCTTTTAAATATTCACAAAAATTGGAACAGATTCACTTGTTCACAACGTTGTTTGAACAAAATTAAAAAATGTTGTCAGCTAAACATTTTCTTTAGAAAACCGGATAAATTCTTGGCACCCTAAGAACTGAAGTGAATTCATTATTTTATAACTAAATTTGACATTATTTTGTATGAATTATATATGTCGGTACACGCAGAAATAATGGTAGAATAAAAATAATACCAGCAAAATACGATAAATGTTTGCATTTTCTTGAAATTAAACAAAAATGAGAGAGGGTGCCAATAACTGGCGCAGTGCCAACCACTAGTGCTCTTACCCTATATTAAAACAAAAAAGTATTTTCATCGGTATATTATTCATCTGTGCAGATTTGGTTAGCCTAACGGTTGTTATTCTTTATAAATATATCTTTGATTAATTATTGAAGAGGGATTACCAAAAACAATTTTTAATCTTCTTTATGAGTATTGAATTACAATCAGATGTGTTTATAACGTTGGTAATACAAAATTCACTTAGTATTGAAATAAATAAACTTTATAGTTGTATTTAGTAACCAATCTTTAGTTATCAATCAATAATCAATCGCTATTACAAAAGAAATTATATTTGAAAATTATTTACCGATAAGAGTATCAAAAATACTTAACTAACATTTGCTTTTCATTCATAATTTTGTATTTCTGATTTCTCTAAAAGACTGTACATCTAAGAAATTTTCTATAATAATAATTGGTTATTTTTGGCGGGCAGTAAAGTTAAACCCCAAAAAATTGAAAAATTAGTTGCCCTAATAGACACCATGGTTTCCTGTTTATTCCATATTCGAAATGTTAACATTTTCACATTGTAAATTTAATTTCATTCGGGATGTATTAAAGCAAGTAGAATAGAGGGCCCGGATCAAAGAACCGGGGATGGGGGATTCAAGATTAAAATTAACATTTGAGCGGATTTGAGCGGTAAGCACTAGAAAATTATAAACGATTTTTTTATCAATTTTGATCATTTTTCCTATAGGGTTGAAAATTATGCACATTTTTTTGAATAATGTATTTGACAGTACACGCTACTCAACAAAAATGTGGAACCTTGCCATATTTCGTGCAAGATAGAATATTTTTACAACTGTCAAAAATGTTCTAAATCTGTCATATTCGTTCTGAAAAGCAGTATCTTTTTTACAAAGCAGGGAATTTAACAAAGTACTCGTAAAATAGATCATTGCAGCAATTAATTCGTCAATGAAGAATTTCTCATTTTTTTTGCAAAGTATGGCCCTTCATCGACGTAATGTGGCTTAGTTAATCTTGCTGAAATACAGATCGGCACCGAATTTCTGCGAAGACGACAAGCTCATTCACCACGACGTTCGCCCTCTTACAAACACGTCGGCCGGGAAGAAAAGCGTATAATTAGCTTCGTCGTGACTGCACTTTTTCTGACAGGAAGTAATTATCCTCCAATTCGGTTCGTTCGCGGGTAAGGTCCAATTATGCTAATTCACAAAGGGGAAATAATTGTTTGCTTCGTGTTTATGTCGTATTTCCAAACGTATTGGATCGTTCTATCGGAGGGGATTAACTGACCAGACGCCGATTTAACCAATGCGTTTCACCCAGACGAAGTGTTGAATAAAAAATAAAAATAAAATATAAACAACTCCCTTTGCAAGATGTTGAACACATTTCAAAGACGCGTTTCTAAAATTGCTTTCTTCACAGAAGGCAATAAATGTCAGCATTTCATTCTGAGCATATGTCGTACAAAAACATTTGATAAAATCTGTATGAGTTTGAAAAGCAAGACCTACTAATCAACAGAATGAAAAACTGTAAAGTGAGCCAAAGCCTAATAAGGCCTGAAGCAAAATTAAATTTCACTAATTTCAAGGAAAAATTTGGTATCCTGAGGGATGATGTTTAGTGCGTTTTCTGATGATAAACGTTAACAAAGCTTGCGAATTAATAGAACCTTATAAGAGAATCAGCTAGTTTTGGTTTTAAGTTATTTTTGTTTTGTTTGTAAAGTCTATTATTATTTTTTTGGTTTGGAATTCATCTTATTATTTTGGCTAAAGATTCATCATTTTAGTTGAAACTTCATCTGCTCAGTTAAACAGTTACCAATTTTGTTGAAAATTAATTTCTTCTGTTAATAACTAATTTTGTCACCTGAGAATGTTATTATGCAATTCACGGTTAAAAATGGAATACTTTGAAAGAAAAATTCATCTACTCGGTTGAAAACTCATGTTAAAAATCAGTTCAGATTGATGATTCAAGTATGAGTAAAGAAATGATCTTTTTGGTAAAAAATATATTTCTCTGTGGTTGGAAATTTAACTATTTGTTTAAAAATTTATATGTTGTTATTGAGAAGTCTAGTATCATATTTTTGTTTCTGAATCTATCTTGTTTTCGTAAAAATTCCATGGTTTGGTTGAGAATTTATTTATCTTGATTGAAAGTTGAAGTACTTTATTAAAAAATATTTAGTAGCCTAAAGATTCATCTCGCTGGTTGAAAATATAGCTGTTGTTTTGAAAATTTAATTTATTTTTGGTTCAATACTCATGAGTTTTATTGAAAATTCATCTTTCAAGTTACAGAATTAATTTCTTTTGGTTGAGGAATCAACTGAAAAAAGTATTTTTCAGTTAAAATATCAACTAGTGTGGGTCAAAAGTAAAAAATTCTTAAATCTGAAATCGCAGCAACGCAAAAAGTGGAATACTGGGATCCTGGAAAAAGTGTAATTAATTTGGAATCTATATGTATGCAGCTTGAGTATCCGCGCTTAAAAAAAATGTTTAAGCATTGCTTGTTTGCAGAATGTTTTAATTCACCTAATTTTTTGATTAAAATCTCCAACAAATTCAGAAAACTTTATTGACCCCCAGAAATATAGAAAAATTGAAACTTGAGAAAGTTTAAATACTCTAATTGAGAAATTTTTGAAAACATTTTTGTCAAGCGCGGTTAGCCAAGCTGCATATCTATCGATTTCAAATAACTATACTTTCTTGGGATCCCAATACGCTCTTTTGAGCATTGAAGCTATTTCGAATTCCAAAATTTTTTATTTTCGACCCACCCTCATATCTACTTTGACATTTTTCCTTAAGAATTTTGCCCTATAGGTTGAAAAATACATGACTTGGTTGATTTTGACTTTGACTTTAGAAAAAGATGTATTTTTTGATTTTGGGTCAGTATACGTCAGGAATATCAGGATCTGCAAGTGGTTGTTCGATTTTAGGTAAACTTCGTGAAATTATAGTGTTATATAAGAGACATTTCGGGTCCAAAGGATTTTTGAAAATTTTCAAAATTACGGGAGTTACGCCATGTTGAATTTCGGCATCACATTTTTTTGAAATATCTATATTTCTGCAACCATTGAACGAATTTGGATAAAAATTGTAGGTTTTGTAGATAAATGTATACGCTTTAAATTGAAAATTCCAAAAAAATTTTGGTTTTCAATTTTGACCAAAAAAATGACCAAAAAAAGTTTGAATTCAGTTTTTCGTCAAGAAGGGAAAAAAATTTTCTTTTCTTGTTAAGACAATTCAATTCCTTATAATTTCACCTTTAATTTGAAAAAAAAAAATTGATGGTGACTCTTCTAGATCACGAGATAATGGCATTTTAGTGGGACCGTGCGCTGCCACGGCGCTGCTGTCTCAGTGTCGCGCAGTGAGAGAAGAGCACATTTTTTGACAAAACCGCCCGGCACGTACCATTTATTGAAAGACTTTCAAATTTATTAAAACCTGACATAAATCGATGTAATAACTAACTAAAAACTATATTTAGTCGGTTAGATTAACCAAAAAATTGTTAATAATGCTATAAAGAAACTAATGAAAACGAAACTCATTTTTTCGTTATTTTCAATGATTAGCTACTTAAAATCCATAGATTTTGTATGATACATGACAGATACTAATGTGCAATTACAATTAGTCAAAAATAGTCGACTTTTAACAACAATTTAAACACTTTTTGTAAACAAATACACATTTCGACCATTTTTTCATGATTTTATTGCGTAATCAACTAAGCCTTTTCATAAAATAATGACATATCGGGGTGCTTTCTGAGTGAGTTCCCCTCGCCTCTCACATATTGGGGTGCTGTCTGAGTGAGTTCCCTTGGCCTCTCACATATCGGGGTGCTTTGTGAGTGGGTCCCCATTACCTATCACATATTAGGGTGCTGTCTGGATGAATTCCCCATGCCTCTCAAATATCGGAGTTCTTTCTGAGTGAGTTCCCCTTGCCTCTCACATATCGGGTGCTTTCTGAGTGAGTTCCCCTCGCCTCTCACATATTGGATTGCTTTTTCTCTGAGTGTTCATAATGAAATTATGAACAATAATGTTCATAAACAATTTTTGTTAACAAATACGCATTCTGATCATTCTTTTCATTAATTGACTAATTTTGTTTTAAATGAATTAGTATTGTCTTGCCAAAAACCCTGGTTGTTATGTTTTTCATAGCTTTAAAAGCTCTTAATTACAATTATAAGATTCTGTTTAGAAAAGTGTTTGTAAAAAAATTGTTTATTCAATGTAAATATTTTCTATAGACAAATTGCACATTTTGTCATTATTTTATGAAAAGGCTTAGTTGATTACGCAATAAAATCATGAAAAAATGGTCGAAATGTGTATTTGTTTACAAAAAGTGTTTAAATTGTTGTTAAAAGTCGACTATTTTTGACTAATTGTAATTGCACATTAGTATCTGTCATGTATCATACAAAATCTATGGATTTTAAGTAGCTAATCATTGAAAATAACGAAAAAATGAGTTTCGTTTTCATTAGTTTCTTTATAGCATTATTAACAATTTTTTGGTTAATCTAACCGACTAAATATAGTTTTTAGTTAGTTATTACATCGATTTATGTCAGGTTTTAATAAATTTGAAAGTCTTTAAATAAATGGTACGTGCCGGGCGGTTTTGTCAAAAAATGTGCTCTTCCCTCACTGCGCGACACTGAGACAGCAGCGCCGTGGCAGCGCACGGTCCCACTAAAATGCCATTATCTCGTGATCTAGAAGAGTCACCATCAATTTTTTTTTTTCAAATTAAAGGTGAAATTATAAGGAATTGAATCGTCTTAACAAGAAAAGAAAATTTTTTTCCCTTCTTGACGAAAAACTGAATTCAAACTTTTTTTGGTCATTTTTTTGGTCAAAATTGAAAACCAAAATTTTTTTGGAATTTTCAATTTAAAGCGTATACATTTATCTACAAAACCTACAATTTTTATCCAAATTCGTTCAATGGTTGCAGAAATATAGATATTTCAAAAAAATGTGATGCCGAAATTCAACATGGCGTAACTCCCGTAATTTTGAAAATTTTCAAAAATCCTTTGGACCCGAAATGTCTCTTATATAACACTATAATTTCACGAAGTTTACCTAAAATCGAACAACCACTTGCAGATCCTGATATTCCTGACGTATAATGACCCTTTTAGATTCATCATTTTGTGGAAAATGTAACCATTCGGTTGTAAATTAACTTTATTGTTGAAAATTAATACTTTCGGGTTGGAAATTCGAATGTTTTGGTGAAAACCAATATTTTCGGGTTAAAAGATCAACTGGTTTGTAGAGAATTCATCTTTCTGGTTGGAAAATTTAACAAATCGGTAAAAATAAATTTAACTATCTGAATACAAACTAACTTCTAGGTGGGAAATTAAAGTTTTATTTTGAAAATTCATATATTTCTCCTTTTGAAAATCCGACTACTTTTGTGAAAAGGTCACCTATTCGGGTGAAAAGTAAATTATGATTATTATTATCATTATAACATTAGGTCATATCCCTCTTGGCGTAAGCGTGATTCACTCTCATAAAAAAATGTAACTATTTGGTTTTGGTTTAAGATGTTATCTATAATAATTTCATTCAAAAGAATTCATTCCGATATTCTTGTAAAAAATTGTTTCATTTCCTTGTTTTGAGAGTGTTTTGGGCTTTACAGCCTGATATTTTCATACTTACAATCATAATTGGTAAAAGTACTCACTAAAAACCCGCCACAAAATGCAGAAGAACCGCGAAATCCGTTTTTATCCAACGGCTACGCTACTCCCGGGAAGGGGGGGGGGGGGGGGGTAAAGAAAGTCACCAAAGAGGAGAGGGGGATAAAAAATAGAACAAAATTTGTAACGTAGTTTATGAACGGCCCCTAACCAAAGAGCCATTAAGTCCTTAATCTTCATTTGACTCCATTTAGAGTTTCTCTCATGGCATTAACAATTAACATGCACTTAAGAATAAAAAAGAACAAAGAGGAACTGCAGTAGGTATAGTACAAGGGCGATAGAGTGAAAACAAAATAATAAGGTAGCAAAGAAGGACTAATAAGCTTGTGCAAGCGAAAAGAAATTGAGTCAAAGGGTCCTTCCCTGAGTGGCTGTTCAGGATCCCAATGAAAAGGATCTCGGCTCTCGATCAACGAACCCATGACTCGCGAAAAGGCTCCTTCGTTCATTTCGTCCTATTAGCAAATCCATCAACTGCCATGCTATTGTGTCGCTTCAACAAGATCACGCAAAACAAATCGACCAATCTGAAGTGAAGCTGCTCCAGTTGCAAAAAGCTTGACGTTCCGAGGCAAACGTGTGCATCAAACTTACCTATGCTCCTCGAGAGGAACTACAGGCTGCAGTACATCGAATCGATTACTTTGTGCGACTATCGAGAGGGCCTATACGATGTATTCATTGTGAACATGTCCAGGGCTAAGATTGAAACAAGTGCCTATAGAAAGCTCCTTCCTGTTCCAAAAGGCAAAACAACGCAACAATTAACCGATCAACTCCAGCGATGTTTTCACCAAACTTCTATTAGATCTCAATAGTCCACTCTTCAATGCCTACCACTCTAGCATCCCTCTTAAAAAACGGAGCTCAATTCAAACGACCCTCGTTTAATCGGCATTGGAGCCAATCACAGCAGAATTCAGTTAATGAAAGGAAACTTTTAATGATCTTGTAATTTCAGCTATTCAAGGTTCAATCACCACTTAGCATTACTATATTACCAATTGCGAACTTCAATTCAAGTAGCCGTCGAAAATATTGTTATAAGCTAGTTTCCTCAATAATAGCGTTAAGAATTTGCAATTTTTCACCTGATAGGTATTTTTCTTTATTTTTGTCTCAAAATCCTGAAAGGTTGACAGAAAACATATCAAAAGGAAAACGTATCAAAAAGTTGAAAAACGACCTTCATAAATGAAATTTTTTTGAAATGTTTACCTTTCATATTCTTATTTCACTTTGAAAATTAGTGACTACCTGATAGATTTAGCCAATATCGCTTCCTACCTTTCTGACTTCACCCTTCTTCTCTCCCTTACTTACTTCTTCTTCCATCCCACCATACCTTACTTCTCCTTTTCAACTTTGTCACACACCAATTCTAAATCTCCACCACTACTCCTTAACCCATTCCTCCTTGCCAATCTACTACTTCCCCTCATCTCTATACCGCCCTCATCCACCTACCTATTCCCGCTCCTACCCCTACTCATCCTTCAACCCTCCCACACTTCTCTCTCCCTAATTCATCTCCTTTTCACTCCCGGTGGACTTTGGAACAGGCAGATATAGATTTGTAAGGAAAACTTACTTTGGGTCAGAATTATTTGTATAATGATAGTTATATGACATTTCATGCATTTCCTCAATCTTACCAAATAATCCTACTTTTTATCCAAACATAACACAGCCACATACAAAAAAAATGTTCTTGTCTGGGGGTCAGACCATGTTTATTATATGTTTTTGGGGCAGGGGTCAGGCCACTTTTGATATATGTTTATGGGGTCGCTGAAACCGAATCCGGAGTCCGTTTCACCCCATCATGTCAGGTTTTTGACATAGCCTTAAAAAAACTTATAACCAAAGACCAATTAGCCCTTTGTACCTAATATATTGAACCTTATAGTCTCTCAGCCCCACAAACATTCGACCAATTCACCCCTTGACCACATAACATCTTTACCCTATAACCTAAAATTCCAATAACCATATAACCTTAAATAGGTAACGGGGTAATTCAGCTCGGGCTATAATATTTTTTCAAGGTTATTTCAAAAACCTGACATGGTGGGGTGTAATGGATTTCGGATTTGGTTTCAGTGACTCCACAAACATGTAGTAAAAATGGCCTGACATCTGGCCCAGAAAAAAATTCTTTTCTGTGGCCGTGTAAGAAACAATATCATATTTTGTTCATTAGAACATATGTTACAATTATGTTGGTAAACATTTTATTGGAAATAATTTGCTTAAGATTATTAAAATAAACCAGTTTTTACAGCCTACAGTTTGAAAACAAATTAATTTCAATCAAATTCAACAAACAGACTTTAAGAGACTCGGAAATGCATTTTTCGTTCATTAAAGGAGCGATCGTTTTAGCTTGATTTTCACAGTTTTTTTTGTATACTTTTCCATTATTTTCTGGGCTTCCCAGCTCCTGAACGAAATGCTTATAGTTTCGGTCTGATGTCCGTTCCCCCGTCACTTGTTCTTTTTCACCCGGAAGGGGAAGTATACGAAGTGAGGGGAGGGCAATTGTATACATGAATGGGCAGATGGGAAGGGGATGTGATGGTCAGTGAAGAGAGGGGGATTATGTGATGATAGGTGGAAAGAGAGGGAGTGAGTAGGAGTGAGAGGTGTGGACGTATGATATTTGTAGGGAGAAGTATGATAATTTAGAGAGGATGAAAAATAAGAGAAGTATTGTGATCGAAGTAGGGGAGAAAAATAAGAAACAATTATAGTGTAAATATGGGAAGGAAGGGTAAGTAAGAGTCAGAAGCATGAACAAAATGAGAAGGGGGTTGAGAGAGGGGAAGACTTGGGAGTGGCGAAGAAAGAAAAAGTAGAAGTTGTAATGGTTGGGGAGAAGAGGAGAAGAAGTGATAAGAACATAAATGTGGGAGGGGAAGTAGCGGTCGGTAGGATTTTTAGGTAAGAAGAGAGGGATCATGGGAAGAATGGAGGGGCAGGGGTGGTTTTATGAAGGCTGGTATGGGCGGAGAAGTATGCAGTGAGGGGTGAAGAGGGGATCTGATAAAACACATAAATATTTCAAGTGATACTTAATACCTGAAATATTCTATATCAATCATTAAAGAAATATTTACTAAAGCAGTCATGAATTATGAATGCGCGCCTAGAATCGTCGTTTCTCATCATGTAGTACTGAATTATCTGTATGTAGAAGGTCGTAAATTAATTATAGCATGATAATAATACCATTTTAGTGAGGGTATATTAATTGATATGAAAGTGCAGGATGCTTCCGAAGGTAGGATGGGATCGTTTTCATGCGGCAGAAGCGTATAATAATTCATTAGTCCGATGGGTCGAATTGTAAGGGCGTTTAGACGGTCCGGAGAGTGGGTTGAGGGGCTAGCAGAAGAGAAGAGACGAGACGAGAAGAGCTGAAGGAGGTGGAGAGAAGAGAGAGTTAGCTGAGTTTGAAGCTGAGTAGTGGCAGGTGGGTCTACAAGTGTAGGTTGGTAGTTGCACGGCTCAGGCAGACAATTAATTTGCGAGTCGAGGTTGCGGTCCGTTCGTCTGTCCATTCGCTTAAGATTGATTAAGAGTCCTCCGAAATATGCAGTCTACTGTACCAGAATCCTGACTTTCGCTTGAATTGCGTATGCAGAGTTCTAGAAGCACCCCTTCGAAAAGGGCTAAATCTAGATTCAGCAATATAACGAGGAAAGTGAATGACTTCAAGAAACATTTCGTAGATGTAAATATAATGTATTATTTTACTAATCTGATTATTCTCATGATATGTGATATCTTCGCTTTAGACATTGTTGAATTTATATTTTATAATTCGCAGTGTCTCTTTGTCCCGAAATTCGGGATGACTAGCGCAATAGTTTTCATAAGCTTGGCTAGTCGTCCCGAATTTTCGGGTGGGGGGGGGGGGGAGGCACCCCTGTGACTGGCCACATAAATAATATTGGTCCAACCCCCCTAATTTTTTGGGACGACTAAAGACAGCCTTCATAATTATTGATTGATCATCATCACGGTATGTGACACCTCTCCTTGAGCTGACCGCAAAACTCCATTTTCAAATTACCTGACATTGACCAAAATTTTCCATAACATGTAATGTTCATAGGCCACAATTTTATTCTTGTAACAGTATTTTCATCAAAAAACGATGAATTTAAACTAATTACGTGAATTTTTGACGAAATAATTGAATTTTCAACCAAATATTCAAAACTTCAACAATATATGTGATTTTTTCAAAGAATGTTCGAATTTTTAACAAAAACATATCAATTTCCAACCAACAATAGAAAATTTTAACTATCAGTAGAAAAAGTAATTTCAGACGCACGAAAAAAGAATTTCAGCGATATGAAACAATTTTCAACCGAAGAGATTCATTTTCAACTACAATAATAAATCTCTAACCAAAAAAATTAATTTTTGAATTAACCAGTTGAAATTTCAACCAAAAAAGACTAATTTCAACCAGAAAGTCGAATTTTCTACAAAACGGTTGCATTTTACACATGCAAATATTAATTTTCTACCAAAAAGACAAATTTCTAACAAATTAGAAGAATTTTCACACAAAGACATTAATTGTCAACCAAAATCATGAATCTTCACCTGAAAAACTCAAAATTTAACAAACAAGTTCAACTGTTAACCAATACGATGAATTTTACAACGAAAACCCCGAATTTTCAACTAACAAAGATTTTTCAGTCAATGAAGAAAAAAAAGATCGTTCAAATTTTCTGTAAAATAGTTGAATTTTCTATCCGGAAATATGAATTTTAATCAAAAAAAGTTAATTTTTAACCAAAGCGTTGCATTTTAACCCAGAAAGAGAACATTTTAAGCCAAGAAGATTATTTATCTACCAAAAAGACGAATTATTAACTAAAATATATCAATTTCCAACCAAAAATTTAAAAGATACACTTTCGATTCCAAAAATTAATTTAAAAAACAACAGATTTTTAGCAAAGTACATCGTTACACTTTTAACCAAACAGATGAAACTTCAACGAAAAAAATATATTTTTTATAAAATAAGTTTATTCTTTTAAAAGAAAAATCATGTTTCAACAAAATTGTTAAACTCTTAAACGAAGAGACGAAATTTCAACTGAAACGGAAATCTTCAACTCGAATAGTTCAATATTCAGTTAAAAATTGAATCTTAATAAAAAAAAAACGAATTTTCAACAAGAGTGATGATTTTTCAACTGAAATGATTTATGGTAAAAACAAAAATTCTTTAACAAAGTGGTTTAGCCTTTAACCAATTAGTTCTATTTTCAACCAAAGAAGAGAAATTAAAAAAGGTAGTATCATATATGTCTAGAAAATGTGTTAATTTTGAACAAAAACTGTTGAATTCAACCACGAAGGCAAATTTCAAACAAAAAATGAATGCTCAACTAAAATAGATCAATCTTGAACTGAGCAGTTGCATTTTCACAAAAAAAATTGATCTTGAGCCGAAAAAAAGGAACTTTCCGCAAAATATATCAATTTTTGAATAGATATGTAAATTTTCAACCGAGAATGTTAATTTTCTACCAAAATAAATTAATTTTCGACCTAAGAAGAAGATTTTCCAACCATGTATGTAAATTTTTAACCGAGAAAGAAGGTTAATTTTCAACCAAATAAATTTTTAAGGAAATACATACGTTTTTTAAAAAATAGTTGAGTTTTCAACCAAGAGAGATTTTAATTGATTTCGACGCAATAAAATATCCGTTTTTAATACAAAAGTGATTTTCTACCAAAATAGTTACATTTTTGACCAAAAATACAATTTTTCAACATAACAGATGAATTTTTAACCAAAAATGAGGACTTGAAATTCAAATGAATAACTGACAAGTATATTTTATCAGTGTGCCCTTCATAAACGAAAGCAAATAATTCCAAATAAAAAAAAAAAAACATTTTTCATTTCATTATCTATTGCCTATTGAAATTCTCTGGCTTTTGCAAGAATTTTCATAAAATTCCTAATTTTTACCCGATTTTCAGGTTTGCCCAGACCTATGGTCACCCTGCCTTAATTTAATTTTATATTATTATTATAAATATTCACAGTTTATCCTCGAGATGACCTTCCTTTAGTTTATTTTACATGTTAATTCTAAAATAAAATCTTTCTCTATGACAGGAAATGCAATTAGGACATTTCCTGTAAACTCTTGATTAGAGTTCACTTCCATCCCTGGAATATCAAACTGTAGTTCCTGTTCTATCACTACAAAATACGTGTCCATTTTCAATATGCGCGGTGATGAAATGACAAAATTAATTACTTCATGTTCAGTACTTGCATATGGTCTTGTTTACATGTACCGTCGATACTCGATAGAAAAAAATCTCTGCTTCTTGATTGATTTTAGATGATATTTCTATCGTGATATAGCAACTGACATGCATATGTTGAACAAATTCAGAATCTATAGAATGTGAGAACATAGTTTCTCAAGATATAATTTGTCAATAATTAGCTTTGAAATAATTAGCAATATTTATATATCTCATTCTGGATACAAAACTATAATAGACTCTCACAAACCGCCCAGTGTTTGGGACCGAGGTCCTCACTAAGTGCCCGCGCTGTTAAGCCACGCCCCTATGGCTTGGCGGGAAAAATTTCTGAAACACATTAGAGGATTATTTGAATATCATCTCGCGCACGCGCATCTCATTCCACGATCAATGCGCCTACCGAATTTGGAAGTGATGGAAGGGGGAGGCACTTGGCGAAGAAGGCGCTTAATGGAGAAGGCGCTATGTGAGAGTCTAGTGTACTATCAATCATTTTTTTATCATGGTTATAAATAAAGAAAAGAAATATTTTCTGATGCGACTTTTGGAATGGAAATGGATTGGAAGAGGAAGCGACCGTTTTACGAGCCACTCCCATCTTCCCTTATCTCTCCGAATCGTGTAAATCATTCAAATCATAGACTCTGAAAGGGAAAGCCATCTAAGGGTGGGTTTACAATTCTTTTGCATTTGACGTTAATGGCAGTAAATTTTTTTCTCTCACTGACTGGATTAGTCAAGCTAAAAAGCACAATAACTACAAAAGCAGTTTCAGAGGGTGTGGAATACGACAAAGGAAAGGTGTTATTAAAACTGGCATTGTTTGTTAGATGAGCTAATTTCACGGCTGCATATTAAATTTTTAAATCTGCACACCCTTAATTCTAGACGCCAAGTTTTACGACTTTTGCAGGAAGCAAAGGCTTTTCTCTGCAATGTATCGTGCCCCTTTGCAAGAGCACACCCTTCTGAAGGCTACCAGTGACCAAGCTTTTTTCACATCCTTTTACTTCTCTGCTTTTTACGTGCTAATTTGTTGAGCGGCCTTGGAAACGACATCTCGTAAAAGGTCGCTCTATATTTTCGTCGCCCGATTCGAAAGTGTCACCAGCGACAGTGAAGCATCAACCTTTGTCGCTTTCTCACCCTTTGAACCGAACAAAAAGCTCAAAGCGATTGGCTGTGTGCGTTAGATGCTAAATGACGAAAAATATTATTTTTTGTATCGCTGCTCTGGAAAATAGATACATAGATAAATAGATACGTGGAAATTGTAAATTATATTTTTCATATTTTCCAATGTTAAGAACTTCGTTTTCATTCCTGCTAATGTTACAAGTAATTTTGAACCCAATTGTTGAATTGTTTAGCAGAAAGTCGAATTAACAATTTTTTGTCTGAATGGACGAATTTTCAACAGAAAATTTGACTTTTTAACAACAAACTCAAAATTTCAACAAAATAATTCAATTCGTTGCAAAATAGATGAATTTTCAACCAAATAATGTCATTCGTGTCCGTATTGTCAGTACTGTCGAATCATTACTAAATCGTTGTGTCATCGATTCTAGATCTTTTCGAATTACCCTGAATATTATATATCTTCAAAAAACTAACTTCAGATGCTGAAAAGTTATATCACTCAATTAGTACCAAAGATGAATCATTAAAGGTAAAAGTAGTCCAAAAACTCTAAGTCCCATATCTCCGCCATTTATTCGAATTTTCGAAACATATTTGGTGGGATTTTCTTTCACTGCCAAGCAATCATATATCCTAAATTACAGCCGAATCCCATTCCGACATGAAAATTTCCGTGATCAGTTGACGTAGACTCGACCTAATTAGGAAAGGACACATCTTAATCAAAAAAGGAAACGTTAAATTTTCAGTAAAAAACTTAATTTTCTACAGAAAAAAAAAGAAACTTTCAATTGAAGAGATGATTTTTCAACTGAATTATAAAATTATAAATTTTGCAATCAACAAGACAAATTTTTAACAAATGAAGATATCTTAGTCAAGAAAAAAAATGTTATCCAAAATGTTGAATTTTCAACTCAAAAGCCGAATTTTCTGTAAAACAGTTAAATATTCTACCATTAAATATTAATTTTTAACAGAAAAGTTAGTTCTCAACCAAACAGTTAAATTTTTAACTAAAAGAGATCAATTTTCCAGGCAAGTTTTAAACCAAGAAAATTAGTTTTCTACCAGAAAAGACGAATTTTCAACAAAATGCTCAAAATTTTAACCAAAAAAATAGACTTTCAACCAAAAAAAAAAAAAAAAACTAATTTTGAACGAACTAGTTGGATTTTTAATTTAGAAAGATGAATTTTTAATAAAATAGTTAACATTTCAACCAAGGAGATACATTTTCAACTAGAGTCATGAATTGTTAACTGGAATGGTTAAATTTTCCGTTAAGAAAAATTAATTTCTGACAAAAAAAAACGAGTTTTCAACCAAGGATGAATTTTCTACTCAAATCACGAATCTCCAAGAAAACAATGTTTTTCAACAAAGCGTTTCAAACTTTAAGCAAGTAGATCAATTTTCAACCCAAAGAGATAAATTTTCATATGTAACCAAGAAAGATTTCAATTTTACATTAAAAGCAGGTGAATTGAACTAAAGAATACAAATTTCAAACAAATAGTTGAATTTTTAACTAGAAAAAAAAGTCACCATTTCAACCGCAAAAAAAAGTTCAATTTTTAGTAAAAAAAATTATTTTTAACCAACAAAAACAAATTTTTAACTAGATTATAAGTTTTCCAATCAAAAATACGAATTTTCAACAAATGAAGATTTCTCAATCAGTAAAGAAAAAAAATCATCGAAATTGTTGAATCTTTTGATTTAAAGACAAATTTTCTGTATAGTTAAACTCTTAATCCGAAAATATGAATTTCTTACAAAAAAGTTACTTTTAGCAAAATATTTGCATTTTCAACCAAAAATCGGGACATTTCGTGGTGAACTTCAAACCAATTTTCGATCAAAAAAGATTATTTTTCAACAAAAAATGGAAAATTTACATTGTCAGTTACAGAAATTAGTTTTAACCGAAAAATAATGGATTTGCAACTAAATAGTTCGACTTTCAGGCAAGGAAATAAACCTTTTGCCAAAGAAAATAATTTTTAACCAAGTAATTGAATTTTCTCGTAAAATGGATCAATTTGCAACACGTAGTTAAACCTTAAACCAAAGAGATTAATTGTCAACTAAAATGATGAATCTTCAACTGGTATAGTTAAATTTTAGTTAAATATAATTTTAAATCAAAATTGAATTCGAATTTACCTAAACGAGACGAATATTTAACAAAATAATTAGGCCCTTATTCAGAAAAGATTAATAACAGATGACTTTGTAAACTAAAAACACGGGGAAAAAATAGTCGAATTTACAACCAAGAAAGATTTCTATTTCATTTTTAACAACAAAATATACATTTCCAACGTTAACTGAATTTTATATGAAAACAATTGAATTTTCCACCCTGACAAATGAATTTTCAACAAAAAGTTGAATTTTCAACCAAAATGATGACTTACAAGGAAAATAAATTACTGAGAATAATATTTTCTCAGGGTGGCCGCAAAACTTTAGTTTTAAAATTCGCTAATTATTCCTTGAACAATTTTTTATTCTTCCTAACAATGAATATTCGAATACCAGGAACTGAATCCTGTACCATTTTCAACAGAGAATCTTTCCTAAATGGAGTAAAAGAAGTTCAAAAGAAAAAATAGAAATTAAAAACTTATCATTCTTGACAATTCTTTTAAGTGCCTGTTATAGAAATTCCCTGACTTTTGCAATTTTTTGTATAAACCCCCAGCTCTACCTACATTTCCCCGACACATAATATTTTCTGAGTTTTACCTGATTTTCAGGTTTTTCCTGACCTACGGCCAATCTGTTTTTATCATAATAATTGATTTACGAGGCTATCGTATATACTTTCTTGAGGGTAATAACTCGAGTCTCTAGGCATCCGGAAGCCGTTTTATGACTGCAAACCATTAGTATCTTGTTGGTGTCCTAAGGTATTCTTCCTTCGCATTTTTCTAGGAAAGTAATTTTTCTCCCCTTAGAATTTTACGACCTGCTGTTTTACGCACAATGTCGCTTGTCGTACGGCCGATCGTATATCCATCTTCAAGATTGCGAAGCAACAGTTTTTAACAAGATTTTTTCCATACTTTCCAATCTTTTAGTAATCCTTTTTAAAAATGAAAAATAGAGAAGAAAATATAGGAGCAGCTTCTTTTCAGACTTATTGTGGCTTGAAAAATGGTATTACTTTCACGCGAGCATTAGGGACTTCCGGAAGAGCGCATTACACCTTAAAAGATCCGGCCATTACGGTTTTTCTACCAAATGACTTTTCGCCGACATCTTATCCGATAAACGTTTTTGACGAGGAGTTATGTCGCGACTATGACCCACTGACATTAGTGATTGATATCTGCGCATCGTAAAGTGATAAAAACGATTCACGTACATACATTTACTTGATTTACGTACTCACACATATACACATACAAAATCTGTGAAAGCTTCTCCTCAGGTCATATGTGCCTTTCACGTGTGAGCATAAATGTTCACTTGACTGTGATAAATTGCCTTACAATGGTTTAATAAAATCCAAAATCACTGCATGACGTTGCAGTTGTCAAAGGTGGAAGATTATATCACCAATTTTTCTGTACGATCAGGAATTCATATTCTGAAGGGCAATAGTTTGCGAAAAAATTTCCGACAGCTGATATGAAGTGTTATTAAATAGTCTGATGAAAAATGACTGCATCAGGTATCAAGAGAAGTGGGACAAGTGATAGCTTCATATCGTTTCAAAATAACGTTCTGGAAATAATTTTCATTTCAAATTTCAATATAAGAATGAATAGTATCGATTCATATTTTCCAAACACCCTAGCCTATGTTTTGGGTAAAAAAAGTTCGAATTTCGTCTGGGTGAATGGCCTTTTTTGGGAGGTTCCCAAAAAATGAATCGGAAAGACAAGCCTACAGGAGATAATCAATAATTAATATCTAAGAGTCACCTGGAATAATCAATTAAAATTTTAATTTATTATCACATATGGTGTCTTAACTATTAATTACAATAAATTAGTTATTTCACATACATTAGTATTTTGAATTAATGATTATCTACTGGAATTCCATACCATACATGGAAAAAACGATTTCTAAAAATATAAGACACGAATGCGTAATTTTTAATAATACGATTACAGATTACAAAGATTTCGTGAAATAGCTGAATAATTTGTATTTGTTCAAAGAATTATGGTTGGATGCATTTATTTCCAATTTTTTAAACAATTTCTTAGTGTTGAAATGTAACCTTCGTCTGAAATAATGCAGAAAAGAATGTTTTTTTGTAAATTTTTAACCAATTTAATTTTACTTACCCATAATTATGTGAAAAAATTCCAAATGGTTAACCACTTTTTCCGACTAAGCAGACAAAATTTGTACTTTTTCAGAATAACTTAAGCTAATTTTTTTCAATTTCATTTAAATTGCTTGATTCACTCAGAGATGTAAATTTTTTATATTTCCTTGAAAAACTTGCTTTAATAAATCAAAATTGTGTAGAAAATCATCCGTAAGTTATAAAAATTGTCAACGTAAACGAAGCTAATGAAAATTGCTGGAAAATTAGCGACAATCACACTCTTATGCTTTATTCCATACAAAAAGTTACATTCAATGACAGAAAATTATTCAAACAATTACAATAAAGTGAATCAATTGTGCTTATCATTGATTTGAATCAATTTGTTCATGTAAATCAGAAGAGGTGTACTTTTTTGATTTTGTTAATGAAAAAGTTTAAACAAATGAAAATTGTTTGAAAAATTACCGTCAAGTGGAAAATACTAGACGTACTGTAATTATAATTATTATATTATTAAAATTATAATTGTATCATACTATGATTCTACGGAGCTTGTTGAAAAATTTGTACAATTATAGTTCTTAGCCGTATTAGAGTCTGAAGTTGCATAAATCAGCAAATAATTATTTAAACAATCAAGAATAAATTCCATTTGTTGAAACACTTTTCTCGAAAAAAAGCAGATAAAATTTTCACTTTTTCTAAATAACATGAACTATTTAATCAATCGCTTGTGTTGATCTTTGATCTTACTCAATAAGTGCATATGTTATTGAAATAAGGTGTGCATTTTTTACATTTTTTTTTGCAAAAGAAATTTTAAGCAAATGTGAATTGCTTGCGAAATTGCAGGTGAATTGCAAAAATATAAGAAATATCATCATTCTACGGATTTTAGTCAAAAGTCACATTTCAACAGTAGAAATTGTTAAAACTATTAAAGAGAAATTGAATTGACCGTGCTGATATATTATATTATATTGCCTAGTCAGTTTATCTTATGGTGAAGGTACCGATAATTTCCTACCAAACTTGAAAAATGTATTTTCAAAACAAATAAGAATTATTAAAACAATTGATAGTTAATGAAACATGCACAAAACTTCCTAATTTGAAAATTAAAAACTATCTGTGATGAAAAATGCACAAAAGTAATACTTATGACCAGTATACATACATTTCTGGCAAACATCCGAAATGAGTCATTTCTCTAAACAAAATTTTAACTTTTTTTATTAACCCTAGTAAATAGTTATCAGGATGGAAAAAGCCCTTTTGAAAAAATCTAAACCGGTTAAGATTTCACTTGGGGGGTAACCGGGATATTTTGCGGGAACCGGGCCAATCATAATTTTACATTTTATGATTTTATTTTTTCCAGCATAAAGATCCAAAAGATTTTCGATTGTTTTCTGTAAAATGAATTTCAAACTTCGTGTATGGATTTTTGAATAAATAATATTTATATGAAGCTGTAATTTTATGTACTTCTTGGACATTTATCTCACCTTTCATATTTTGATCATCTTCGTGATGTTGTTTAAAATTTTAAGCAATATAAGATACCTTGATTCATCCTTATACTGATTTTTATAAAAAGTTGGATTTGTTTAGGGGAAAATGGATCATGTTGAGAAATTATGATACCCAAATTAGATCATCTCGTTTGATTAATATTTCGATGAACAGTTGCAAAATGCTACAGATGTTTTTATGTTGTTACTCTCCATGTATGTTTAATTTACTATAAAATGATAACTTACGCTTTCAGTGTATGCTATTTTCTTTTTTCGTATCACTGAAAAGCTTTTTTTAAAATAAAAAACGGACAACATAACCCGAAACTGACAGGTAAAAATAGACGCATTTTGGATTGCAATAACTAGTTAGTCATCACTAAATCAAATGTTTTAACGTCAGAATAAGTGAGAGTTACACACTATACATTCAAAACAATTATGTATAATTCATTTTCCACCTAGTAATATTCTTTGAAACCCCTAGAAAAATGTCCCGCTTAGCCCCGTCTTACGCTACAGCCTAAAAAATGTTTCAGTTGAATATTTTTGAAGCAGCATTTAGAATCATCGAATTGGATTATATTTCGAAAATTTTGGCAAGTGTATAGGTAAGTTGAAAAAAAGAAGGAATGCATCGCGATTTGAGTTGGTGCAAAGGGGCAATAAAAGGAAAGGAAGTGGCGAGCTTAAGTGAGTATAATAAATTGATCGAAGGCAACGCTTCGAGGCATGCGGGCAACACTTCGGCTCTATTAGCCAGGAGATGCATGGCTCCTCTCTTTTTCAAGAAGACACCCTTACTTGGTATCCTTACACCTCTACATAGATCTTCTGACAAGGATAAGAGTCATTCTTTAAGGATATGGCCGGGAACGATCCTGCCTTCGGTATTCTCCCAGTATCTAGTCATACGGGCTTAAGACGGCTTCACCTTGGAATTCTGTGAATTCCGAACGCGCAGATCGCTAATCTAAGGCGTGAAAGACTTTGCGGAAATGAGAACCCTTCCTCATGATTAATCAACTTCCATCTTCTGTAGGTCTATCTCATTAAACAGATTGAATATTTCATTCAATAAGTTTCTTCACAATCAATTAATTATTATTTGAAACAGTTTTCAACCAATCATAGGTATGATGAAAATTTCAAAGCAATCTGGCTATGGTTCCTTATTCGTATGCATTTTGGGCTTCAAAAGATGAAAATATGAAAATCGCAAATGATGCATCCGAAATACTTCCGAAGACCTTTATCAATTATGCCACAATCAGGAATGTTAAGTATCTATCCATATTGATAATTCTAATGTACTTCATGCTTCTTGAAGTAACACAAAGAAAAAAAAACAGAAAAAATGACGGATAGTTCACGAAAATCTATTCAGATGATGTTTGATATCCAGAGCAATGACAACGGTTTAGGGATTAGTGAATACCGAAATATATAATCAAGTTTGACTACTTTAGGTTCTGCATCAAGAATCGTCCTGAACACAATAACGAAAAGAGATTTAGTCTCCTCTGCCAAAAATTCGGAAAATTTTCAGGTCAACACAGGTGCATCACTGCATCATCCAATCGGATTAAAAAAGTGGAAAACTTTCTAAGATTTATTATGGGTAGAAATCCTGTAACTGGACATTATGTGGAAAATGTTACTGCAAAACAAAACAAAATTGCAAGGTGTTTACAAACATGGCATTTTTCAATTTGACACAGAAAAGGCGACGCTAAAAGGAAAATTACATGTTGTTTGGGTGAATGCGGAGGAACCGTTAGAAGCTATTTTGAAAGAGCGAAATGTAATCAGCATGATGGTGGTCAAGGTTATTTTCCAGAAAACTAGTCATCCTTATCAGATTGTGATGTTGATGACTCTAATTTAGAAACATATTCAAATTTTCCTATAAACGAGAAATCTATATTCAGGAAGCGGTAGTGTTGATAACAAAGGAAAGTCTTCCCATTTAGACAGATGTCAACATTTTTTCCTGAAAATAGGGGAAAATTAAATTAGTATTGTCTCTCAGGAAAAGATTGATTAAAATCCGCAAAAAATCAGAAAGATTTTTTTGGCCTTAGGGAATGAAAAAAAATGAAACTGCAGAAAATTCAAAATATCTGCAAACAGGAAATGTTCACAACATCTTTCCAGCGCGAACAACCAAGCCGTATATCTATCGATTCCAAATGAATTATTTGCGGACGCTTTAAAAAATTTTAGTTTCATTGAATTCCTTGGAATGTTTTGAAATCCCACAACAAATGATAATATTTGTGAAATCCTGTGAAATCCCGTGAAATTCAATAAAATCTGATATACTCTGAGAAAGTCCCTCGAACACCTTTAGAATCTTTGATATTTTCTGAAATTCCTCAAAATCCGCTGAAATACCTGCAAAAATCTTCAATTTTTTAAACCTCCTGAAATCTACAGAAATTCCCCAATATCTCGTGAAACCTCTGTGAATCTTTTGAAATCCCAAGATCATCTTCAAATCTGTAATGCCTTCCAAAAAATTGGGTGCGTTTGGTAACATTCCTACAAATACTTAGCAATACTTTTAAATTCCGTGAATTATCTTGAATAATATTTCTGAAAATTCTTTCAAAAGTTTTAAAAACTTTGAAATCCTCAGGACTCAGATGAAACTTCATAAAATCTCTTTAAATCCCTGGGAATTGTGGAAATTCTCAAAAATCTCTCAAGAATCTTTTAAAATAGTATAAATGTTTTGAAACCCTATACAATTCTTCCAACTCCCTGAAATCAGTTAAAATTCTTTAAAATACCTTGGATTATATTAAAATCTTCAAAATCTCTCGACAATTTTTTAAAACTTTTCAAATCTCTAAAATATTCATGGCTTTTAAAATTTACGATTTTTTAGATGGCTGATATTATTTTAACTAATTAGCAAAGAAGTTTAATAACATGTTTCAAGGGAAAGCGAAAAAATAGTTGCATTAGGGAGCAATTTCGTAAAATAATAGCAATAGCGTAGGGGAATTAAGGGGAGCACAACGAGGAAAAGTCAAGGGAGGGGAGAACTAGGGGAGCGATAGTAGGGTGAGTCGGGGAGGGGAGGAGAAGTAATGGGAGTGCAAATATGAGAGGGAAGGGAATTAAGAATCGGGAGGGTATGTTAGTGAGGAAAGGGGGAGGTGAGATGCGAAGTGTGGAAAGGAGAAGTGTGGAGATGTAGGGTTGGAGGGAAGAAGATATGATGGGAGTGTCGTGCTGGGAATGTCGTGATGGGAGTGTCGTGATGGGAGTGCAATGATGGGAGTGTTGTAATGGGAGTGTCAAAATGGGAGGGGCAAAGCATGGGAGGCGTTGCTAAGATAATGGGATAAGAAAAGGTAAGGAGGGGGTAGAGCAGGGCTTATGAAGGGTAGTATGGGAAGGGAAGTAGGCGATGAGTGGAAGGAGAGGGTTTGGGACAGAACAGGATCTGATACACAGACGATGGAAGTGAGGGGGAAATGATAGGACAGAAAAAATTTAAACAAAATATTTGCATGTTAAAAAAAATGTCAAAACGTGTGGTTTTTTTTTGTCATTGATACATTTAAGTCTTCCAGGATAGAATTTTAATATCTCTTCATAGTCTGCTGCAATTGCTCGGTTAGAATTGTAGAAGGTAATTACTCTGGTATAAAATTAGGAAGATTGCTGGCATCGAGACAGAACAAATTAAGAAACTTTAGTGAGAAGGACGTAGAAAACTTATGGAAAACGGTGGCTGACTTCTCGGTACGAGAGTTGAGAAGGAGGCTTGATAACGATTTCCGTGGAAGGGCGTTCGTTCTTATTTTTTTTCTATTTTCTCTTCCATCTTCTTGGTCTCATCCTCTTCAAATTTTGACGCTCTTAAGTATATTTCCCAAATTTCTTATGGAACACTGCTTTGAAATGAATTAGAGCGACATATGGCCTGACCCGACTCAATTTTTCAGTCATTTTTGTGTTAAAACATTTTTGTTAGCTAGCCTTAAAAGTCTGTTCACACTTCATCACTTTTTCTACTGATAAAAATATATCAAAACAAAATTTGAGAAGGTCAACGATTAAAAAATATATGAACAACAGAATTGCAAAATGATCATATTCAAATTTTCTCAAAAGGATTTTTATCGGTAGACATATTTTTATTTCTTATTCTTGTCATTTTTTTCTAGTGTATTCTTTTCACTACAGAAACCTACACTGTTGAAAGTATTTTTCTAAATAAGCCAGAAAGAAATAGTTCGAAAGAGACAAAAATTACTGAAAAAACTACTTTTTCTGTTTTTATTTTCTTCTAAGTTTAACTTGGTTTTTAATATGTTTTAACTGTCAAAGGCTCTCAGGAAAAACAGAAATTAAACAAAATAATTGTTGACGGAAATGACAAACATATGGAGAAAACCGCATCTTCAAATATACATAGTTTGATCAAACATAAAAAAAACATTATTAACAAAAAATGAATTATACTTTATTAGATGGTCCTAATAAACGCCACTGTTTTGCACATAAATTTCCATTTCCAAAGTGTTTTGTATACAAGACCAATATAACTTGCTAGAATTTCCCCCATTCCCCTCTTTTCCCTGTTTCATTTTTTTTCTACGTGAATGTGAACTGCATTGATATAACCTAAGAGAAAAGTTCAAATATTTGTGGTTGTAGTTCATTCTTTTCAGTTCAAGAGTCTATCATTAATTTAAAAATGCAACAATTTTGGTCAATTTATCCTACTTGGTTGAAAATTCAACTATTTTTATAGAAAGTTTCACTCTTCAGTTGAAATCTAACTTTATTCATTAAAAATTTATACTTACGGGCTGAATATATATCTATTTTTCGAAAATTCGTTATTTTGGTTCGAAGATTGTACTATTTCGTTTCTTATGGAATTTCTTTTCTTGAGTAAAAAACTATTTTTGCTTGATGATTTCTTTTGTTAAACATTCATTCTTTTGGTTCTAGAATTAATCTGTTCTGATCAAAAACGAAACTTTCTCTTCAACAAATCAGTTAGATTTTTTTGCTTTCTTGATCTTTTTGTATGAAAATTCTGTTGAAAATTTTCTTTTTTCAGTTCAAAGTTCAACTATTTTCGGTTTAAAATTTAACTATGTGACTGAAAATTAATTTTCTGTTAAAAATTAATACTTTGGAGTTAAAAGTAATCCCTTTTGTAGAAAATTTATATTTTCAGATTGCAAATTAAAATCTTTTATAGAATATAATCCCTAGGGCTTGAGAATTAAAAATTTTGATTTAAGGCAACTATTTTGTAGAGAAGTCGTATTTTTGGATGGATTGAACTGTTTTCATTAAAAGTTTAAGTCTTTCTTTATTAAACAATCAACTATTACATTTTTCTTTGAGAATTTATCCTGTCTGGTTAAAAATTTAACTACTTGGTAGAGAATTGAACAACTTTGTAGAAAATTCATCTTTCTGTTTGAAAATTCATCAGTTTTGTGGAAAATGCAATGTTTTTGCTTGAAATACTAGGGACTTGAGGAGTTTCAATACGAATTTGATATTAGTACCTATATTTATTTTATTCCAGCAGATGAATTGCTCTAATTCCGTAAAGAATCTTTTCATTTTCCCTATTCACAATTTCTGTTTACGATTCTTAAAACCAAACATTGTAAAAAGATGAAAATGGGGAAAATCAGGTCGAAATTCTCGATTTCAGGTGTTGTAGGAGAATTTTTGATTGTAAGGATAAAAAGGGGGAATAGGTAAGAAAGGGGAAGGACTGTGATCCCTCTTATTAATATTGAAGTTTACATTTTTTTCCAGTCAATTGATTTTTGAATGGGAGAGGTATTTTCATCAGTTCCAGTGTAATGAACAAATTCCACTTAGTGTATCAAATCCTGATGAATGTCTATTCACAGTGGTATGATTCTTCCGGTATCATCTTTGTAAGTCAACTGGTTTAGAATATTTCTGACTGTTATATGTTTAAATTTTTAATTCACAATTTTTTGGTAAATTTCAGTCACGTGAAACAACTCGCACTTTGAACAAAATATAAAGAAAGTGTATAGGACTTTATTGTAGAATATTTTTCTGATATAGATTCTGATAGAATAGAATTTTTATGAAACCTAAAACTTTAAATAGTTATTAGACTATTTGAGTATTTACGACAAGAGTGCAGGCAAAGATTTGATGCAGGACTCTAGCCTTAGCTCGAGTACGAAACAATTTTCTAAGGTTTGACTGCGCTGTCGATAAATATGGCCAGTAATAAAATTCATTGGCCCTACGTCGACGAGAAACTGGCGCCAAGGGCTATGTTGATCCTACTTGCTTACGTGGCTTTCCTTTTTACGTAACTTAGTTTATACCGTCTCGGTTCCCACTAAACCAAAATGAAAATTTCCCTCAGGGACCACTCAGAAAATACGTCACGCTATTTCGAACACTTTTTGCAGCCCCTCCCTTTTTCCGTTACTGATCATCACATACAGCTCAAACCTCCAAGAGTAACGACACAGATAAAAACATCACCACACCCCCTCATTATTTTAGTTAAAATAATTTTTTTATATTTTATTTGTCAATCGCCTAGAATGAAACGCTAAACATACAAGCCTCATACTTTAACAGACAGTTGGATCTACAATCAAAATAGTTGAACTTTCAAGCCAAAACGACGCTTCTTTTAAAAGACATTTGAATTTTTATCCCAAAGAAAAAATTTTCTATTTAAGAGACGGCTGTTGAAAAAGGCAGTTACATTTCAACAAAATGAATAAATTTTGAAACAGTGCTTCGATTCTCAACAAAAATCATATATCTTTAACAAAAAAAAAAAGGAAATTTTATCGCAGAAGTTTAACTTTCAATCAAGTGGTTGTATTTTCAGTCTGGAAAGATTAGCCATCAATGAAAAATATAACCAGCATAACGAATTTTCTAGAGAATAGTGGAATCTTCAGAAAAAAATCCATTTTCACACCGATAAATGATTTTTGAACAAAAATGTTAATTGTCGAACAAATAGTTGAACTTCGAATTTAAAACGCTCAATTTTCAACCAAAAGTAAAATAAATAAATTTACAGTCCGAAGAATGTATTTCAACAAACCATGAAACAAAAAAATTTCACCAAAAAACGTTGATTTACTACCAAATTCAAGGATCTCTAACCAATAAAATGAACATTTAACAAAGTAGTTTAACTTTCAACCAAGTATAGTTAAATTTTTAATCAAAAACGTTAATTTCTGGACGAATTTTTCAGAAGAAAACACAAATAATTTAATTTTCAAACAAAATAGTTTAACTTTAACAAAATAATGGATTTTTCAACAAAAAATTGAATTTTTAGCATAAGTGCTCGAGCGTCAATCAACCAATTTAATTTTCAATCCAAAAAGATTTTCTCTCAACGAAAAATTCAATAGATGTTAATTCAAGCAAGAAAAGATTTAAATTTTTAATAAAATCAGGGAGATTAAACGAAAGAAAAGCAAAAATCTGTATCTTCAACCAAAACGACGAATTATTTTCAATCAAAAAATATTTTCCAGTCAGGAAAGAAATAAAATTTCAATCAATTCCATGAATTTGGAACCAAAAAGGCAAATTCTCTAGAAAGCATTCGAATTTTTAACCCAAAAATATTAATATTTAACCATAAAGTTGATTTTCCTACAAAAATAATAGAAATGTTAACCCAAAAACACTAATTTGGAAAAAGGTGAATCTTCAAGTCGAAAAGATGAATTTGTTACAAAATTAATCAATATTTAACGATACAGTTCAACTTTCATAAAGAAATTAAATTTCCACGAAAGAAGTTTAATCTTCAACAGAATAATTGAATTTCCAACAAAAAAGTTTAATTGTTAACTAAAATGATGAATCTTCAACAAAAAATCGAATTTTCAGCAAAAAAATTCAATTGTCTCACAACTAGCAGAATTTTCAATCTCGAACAATTATGTCGCAACGAAAAATATGATAGTTGATATGTCAACCGAGAAAATTTTGCAAACCTGGAAGAAAATAATTTCTACCAAATTGTTGAATTTTCGAACCTATAAGGCAAATTTTCCAGAAAATATTTCAGTCCTCAACCTAAAAATATTAATCATCAATTGTCAACCAAAACTGAAATAATTCCCAGAAAGGATAAATTGACAAATAAGATACATCAATTATTAACCAAAATGTTAAAATTTAAACTGAAATCGATACATTTTCAACTAATAATGGCATAGTTAAATTTCCAGTTAAGGAAACTAATTCTTAATTGAAAAAATGAATTTTCCACAAAATATTTAAATCTTTAAGCAATAAATCGAATATTTTACAAAGCAGTTCAACTTTAAAATAATTAGTTGCATTATCAATCAACAAGATGAATTCAACGAATTAGTTAATTTTGCAACCAAATAGAAGAATTTTTAACAAAAATAGATGAATTCTGAACGCGTGATATAGTTTTCGAACACCCCCTAAGAATTTTACCGGATAAAATTTATATATAATTTCACTTCAACAAATTTCTGCTTGTTAAATATATTTTAATATAAGTAGAAAACTAACCATTTCCTTTTCTGGCACGGAGCGTATAAAATCTGGGAGCAGACGAAGTAGTAAAAAAATAATGAGTAAGGCCGACATCAGAGATGCTTTGCTTGCCCACTAGGGAACCGAGATGACTAGAATGAACGTTTATGACTGGAACAACTGACCTCTTTGGAGACAGTAGGCAAAATGAGATGCAATCAAATGTGTGCACAAAAAAAGACGAACAATAGAACAAAGAAGGAGAAAGAATGAAATGAAAGAAGAATAAAAATGGATAAAGCTCTACATTTTCAAGATATTTTGCCAATGATAATACAAAGAATAATTCTTAATATTGAATTCCTTTATTTCGAGGCGTAATCTTTAAATCCGGGTCATTGCTCAATATATACTGTAAATTCGATTTCCGCGACAACAGATAATTTTTAATGTGTGCGACCCAGAAAAAATCCTTCCTTATTCCAAGATTTAAATATTATTATTATTATACTAAGGGGCCATACCCCTTTCGTACGTGGCGGTATAAAGTGGGGGGGGGGGGGGCCCTATAGATTTTTCAATTAATCTAGAATTTCCGTGTTGTTTATTTAAATAACACCTTTCTTCCGCAATACCGCTTCGACCCATTCAGCTGATCAATCTCTCTGGTAATCACTCCAGGCGAAGAGATTCCCAAAGTCACCATATAATGCTCTCCAGTCGGGCCCATTAGTATCCGAGGTGTTTTGTTTAAGATGTCATTCAGAGTTTTCTGTCCTGACATACCTCATTAGCTTCCTTCACGTCCATGCATTTTCTAATGCAAGCTCCTGAGCTTCTAAGGCTTCTCGTTCCTCTTTAAATTAGGTTCTCATTCACGCATTGTCACAGTTTGATAAAACTTTTTTTTTTGTTTGTTGAAAATTCGTGTTTTTAGTAAAAAGTTAATCCTTGGTAGTCGACTATTCAACTGTTGATATATTTTGTTGACAATTTGTATTTTTGATGGAAAATGACATTTCTGGTAAAAAATGCAACTGTTCAGTTAAGAATTAATATATTTCAGCTCAAGATACAATTTTTTTTTTTTTAAATTGGCCTTTTTCGTTTAAATTCGACTGCTTTTTATTCAAAATTTAAATTGAAACTGAAAATTTAATTATTTCGTTTTCAGTAGTAAAAAATGAAACTATTCGGTTGAAAATTAATGTGTTTTGTTGAAAATTCAAGTTTTTCAATAAAAAATCAGTTTTTCGTTGAAGAATGCAACCGTTTGGTAAAAAATAATTTTGTTTCAGTTAAGGATTCATGAACTTCGTCAAAAAATTGTCTTTTTTGTTAAATTCGACTGTTTTAGATTTAAAATCAAAATATTTTTTGTTTGAAACATCAACTATGATATTTTTCGTTAAAAATTCATCTTCTAAGGTTGCAAATTAAAACTACTTTTTTTCGAATTTTTTTCTTCGTTCAAAATTATTCTGCAATAATGAAAATTTAACTATTTCGTTAAAATTTACTCGTTTCCTGAAATTAACATCTCTGTTGAAAATTCACACTTTCGGGTAGAAAATTCAATTATTTTGTGAAAAATTTATTTTTTTGGCTTGAAACCTCATCTATTTGGTAGAAAATTTAACTATTTTGCATACATTTTATTTTTTGAATGAACAATTAATTTTTTTCAAGTGAAAATTCAGCTGAACCATTTTTAGTTAAAAATTGATCTCTTGAGTTGAAAAATTCAACTATTTGGTTGAAAACATATGTATGTAATGTAGTGAAAAATCATATTATTGGTTGAAAGTTGAACTATTTTGTTGTAAATTAATTTCTTGGTAGACATTGAATATTGTTGGTTGAAAACTCAACTATTTTATTAATAATTTAGGTATTCTGGTGAAAATTTGTATATTTTGTTATAAAATTAATAGTCCTGATAGAAAATTAATCTTTTCCGATGAAAATTCAACTGCTTTGTTCAAATTCATCTTTCTTGTTACAAAATAAATATTGTTGGCTAAAAATTCAACTTCTTGGTAAATAATTCAAGTATTTTGTTGAGAATTCGTATTTATTGGTACAAATTTAACATTTTTTGGTCAAAAATGCAACTGTTTAGTTAAAAATAAATTTCTTTTGGTTGAATGGACCATAAATAAATTCACGAAGGAAATTAAGTCGCAAAAAATATTCAAGATATTTCAGAGAGAAACTTTATGTAATTGATGCACGCCCCCAAAGTCTTATTTAGGGCGTGACCCTTTTTTTCTTTCGATCGCTCTTATTTCTTTTGTGAGCACCAATAAGCCTCTTCACGCTTAACTAGAGATTTATTTTCAATTTGGAATTGGGATCTTATTTGCGAAGCGTCCCTCTCGCCAAGTGATGCATCTTTTTCCCTTACTTGTCTTTATACTTTACGACCTGATCAATCATATTTGTTCTCTTGAATAAAGATGCTATTGTTATTATTATATTTTCTGTCAAGGAAAGTATCAGAGAAGAGAAATAAGAGAATTCGAGATCCTCACAGTGAAAAAAGAATACTTAAAAATGATGTAGCTTGAATTTAGAAAAGTATTCAAATTTATAAATGAACTTAAATTCAGTAAAAATTGTATCTAGATTCAAGTAGGGTTTATTGAATTTAAGATTAGGCATGAATAAATCCTGGAATTTAGACGTTGACCTTCTTGAATTTAGACAATTTTTCTCTGAATTTCAGTTTATTTTTGAATGTGGGTAGGCAAAACTGGTGGAAGAATAGTGCAAGCAATTTAATTCCTTAAAAAATGATAATCTCTCAGCGGAAAAAAAATTGTTGTCATCATCTTCCAAATCCACTTTTCCATTTTTTAATTTAAGAATAGCAAGAAACTTTCGAAAAAATGATTAAAATGCTACAGAACTTTGGCTTTGAAACACAGTTACTTTATCCCATTTTTCAGTTCGTACTGATATACACCTCGTACTGGTTTCCTCTATATATTTAGCCACAGGCTCACAAAGATAAATTTCTATTTGAAAATAATTTTTCAGTTTTGAAAATTAAATAATCTTCTAGTATGGGGCCGGAAATAAATTGAGTCAGGCATTTTTCTGAAATTCTAAACCCTTCTCTCTCGACACCCCACCCGAAATCAAAAAGAGTGCAATAGAAAATTAACTTTATTTTAAGCAATATTTTATGATTATTAACTTATACTTTAAAATAATTGAAATTAAAAAATCAAAATTTATTTTAAAAAATTTAAACTAGTATTCACCCGATAAGAAAATCCAACTATTTTTGGTTGAAATATTTAATATTTTTAGTAGAAAATTCGGTTATTAAATTTTTGGTTGCGAATTAATCTATGCTAGTTCAAAATGACATGATTTGGTTTAAAACTTAAATATTTTGTTCAAAATTCAACAGTATTGTTAAAAATTCTGTTTTGTATGAATTTCATCTTTTGGGTTAAAGATGTAACAGTCTGGTTGAAAGTTAAACTCTTTCGTTTGGAAGTGAACATTTTTCGTCGAAAATTCAGACATTCAGATTAAAAATTCAGCTTTTTCTATAAAGTTCTACAATTTGGTAGAAAATTCCTCTGCTCGATTGAACAAATTTGTCATAAAAATCCATATTTTGATTCAAGATTCATAATTTTGGTAAAAGTTAAACCAATTTCTTGAGAATTCCTTCGTTCCATATTCAATTAAATTCACCTTTCTGATTGGAAAAAAAGCTACTTGGTTGAAATGTTCTTTTATTAAACATCAACTTTTTAACTGAAAATTCGAATATTTGGTCGAAATTCAACTTTTTTCTAGAAACTTCGTATTTTCGTCTCGAAAATTCAACTATTTAGTAAAAAATTTAACTATTTGCTTGAAAGTTAAATTACTTTCTTGAAAATTTCTTCTTTCTATTCAAGATTTCTATTTTTAGTTGAAAATTCATCTTTCTGGTGAAAAATTAAACTACTTTATTGAATATTCTTTTTTTTTGTTTTGGTGTAACATTACTTTGTTGAATTCAACTGTTAGTAATTTATAATTACCATTTCTTTTGCTGGAAAATTCAACTACATGGTTTAAAGTTTAACTGTTTTTTTGTCAATTTTTTTGGTTACAGGTTCATCTTCTGGTTAAAAGTTTACCTATATTGTTGACAGTTATTTTTAAAGAGAATAATTTAACCATTCCATTTGTGGTTAAGAACTGATCTTTTGTAGTTTCAAAATTCATCTATTCACTTGAAAATTCAATGATTTGGTTAAAAGTGTATGTATTTTGTTGAAAATTTGACTTTTGGGTAGAATACTAATCAGCTTTAATGAAAATTAAACTATTTGGTTGAAAGTTGATGGATTTTTTTGAGACTTTGTCTTTTGTAGTAGAAAAATGATCTTCGTATTCAAAAATTTATGTTTCATTTTAGACTCAAATTATTTATTTGAAAACTTAACTGTTTTGTGGAAACTTTGTTTTTTCAAATTGAAAAATATTTTTTAAGATGAAAAATTCAACTCAGAACTCATAACTCTGAACTCTGAACTCGGAACTCGGAACTCAAAACTCAAAACTCGAAACTTAAAACTCGGAGCTGAAAACTCGGAACTCAAAACTCGGAACTCCAAAAACTCGGAACTCCAAAAACTTGGAACGCAAAACTCGGAACTAAAAACTCGGAACTCAAAACTCGGAACTCAAACCTCGGAACTCAAAACTCGGAACTCAAAACTCGGAACTCAAAACTCGGAACTCAAAACTCGGAACTCGGAACTCAAAACTCAGAACTTAGATCTCACAAATCTCAATTTAGGGAACTCAGTGCAGTGAGGTGAGCGAAATTAGGGGGAGTGATGGGAAATGAGGGAGGTGGAGACAGTGAAGCGAAATATGAAGGTGTAAAATTTTCAGTAATCTTTTTCACCGTGCTGGATGCGGTGAAAAGGGGCGTTCTGATTCTGAGTCCGGAGAAGACTGTTCCAATTACTTAATAGCACCTTGAGTAGCTACAGCTTGAGGCTCGTAGTTGTGATTACAAAAGCGACAAATCAGTTACTCAGAGATAGAGAGCGAGAGAATGGTGCTTACTGACGCCTTAAGAATTGAAGACATTTGTCCTACAGATTATACAGTTTACTTGACAAAATAACTTTCAAGGAGCTCAGAAAATATGCAAATCTTTTTCCATTAATATTTCACTCAAATAATTGTAAGAGAGTTCTTTTGCATAGAGCTCAAGGAAATTGTGTAGAAATTAAAATTAATGTTGAGAAGTAACGAATAAGAAGTTTGATTTTCCCAGGGTTGCAAACTAATTAAGTTAAGTTTCACAATTGGTGCTCCTTTTCGAGAAATTTACGTCACAGGAACAACTCTACTGTGCGCATTTCGTGGTCATTCGAGCAGTAAATAAAGCTGTCGGTCTTAAAACAATGAGAGTGTCTTCCTAGTTGAGTAGGTATCTTTCGAGCAATTTCACCGACAAGTGAGAGGATGGGGTATCAAGAGAGAAGATGCTGTTCATAAACTACGTTACCAATTTGAGGGGAGGGGTGAGCTTAAAATTACGGTTGGCATCACGAGTGTGAGGGTCACTGGACGTAACGTTACGAATTTAGATAACGTTAAGTACGTTTAATGATGGTCAATGTTAATAAAGTTTGCGAAAAGATACATTTCAATACTAAATTAAAAATTCTGAAAATTATTTCCATATTCTAGATGGGAAACTCTGCCCCTTATTCCTCTGTCTTTTCCATTTTTTAAAGAATTCTTCTTGTTTCCCTGTTTTCTAGACTTCCTGTTTTTTTCATTTTTCTGCCTGAATGGAAACTAAATCAATAGAACCCAATAAGAGAACACAACTTTTTGGTGCAAATGTTAATTCTTTTTGGTGAAATGATCTACTTTAGAGTGGTCCGAAAATGCGACTGTTTAAATATTCATGGGACTGGATATTCGTATAGCCTAGGCTAAATCAGAATATGCATATTTTTTTGTTTTGTTGTAGAGTCATTTTTCAGATTGCTAAAATGTTTTAAAAATTTGTGGTAAGGTAATGTAAAAGTGATAAAACTGTGATTCCACTCTAAGGATTCACCTGCTTGGCGACTGGAGGCTTCTTCTCATTCCTTTCCAATGTGGTAACTGTTCTACTAAGGGATCGTCCATATATTACGTAAGATGTTTTTCATTTGTTTATATCCTTGTACCCTTCTGAACTTCACAGCAATTGTATTCTCGTCTTTATTTAAACAAAAGAAAAACGTCTTACGTAATATATGGACGATCCCTAAGAAACCTAAACATTAAAAGTTTATTACTGGAAACTTAAAGCTTCATTTTTAGCAGCTTTCAAGAAAAGTTTTCAAGAAAATATTCCAAATGACAATTGAGATTTTTTGTGTATAAAACAAAACCTCCTACAAGTCTTCCTTTAGACTTTTTTAGGTATCTCCCCTCTTTTGTCATAATTTTGGACTTTTTGATTGTTGCATATCAATTTTAATAAATAAATTAAAAGCGACGAATTCTGTCGAAGAGTGTTTCACAGAAATTCTGTAGGAATTTTTAAAAGCTGAAATTCCTCCGAGAACCTTTCCCCATATTTTGCGTCGTTTAGTTTGGAATTTAAAATTTTGGATTTTCTTCATAGTTTTTACGATAAATCCAACCTTGGAATTAGAATTTTCTACTCATTTATCTCCGATGCATTCAAATAAAATTATGAGTTCTATTAAAAAGTGTTCTACAGAAAAAAAGTAGATATTTTTGAAAACTTCAATTCTTCTATTAAACTTTTCTCTTGTGACGATAAGAATGTAAAAAGAGAGGACGGTTTTTTGAGCAATATCGGACATTCAAGAAATTATTGTTTGGCGCACATCGAGAGAATTAATTACGAAAGAAATAATAATCGACAGATTTTTTTAACGATGTCTCATCACTATCGGGTACATGATGTCGATAAGAATTCACATTTAGGAGCAAACACTGCTCTTCATTTGCAGTTATGTGAGAGCTATACTCGGAAATTAACGCTGCTCCGCGTTCTGCATTGTCATTAGTAAATGGTAATCCGCAAACTGCATGTAAGGCAAATTTGTAATCCTCCCTGGAATTCCAGGTTTCTGGATCGAAGTTGAAAAAATGAGATAAAATATTCAATTTTTGCAATATTTCTATACTTTTTGTAGTCACAAGCTTGACGAGAGTTAAAGCCTTAATTACATTTTTTTCAGATTAAGTTCCAAGCGCTTTGGCTTTCCGGGAGGAAAGGTCCCTCTGGAGGCTGAGGCACATTTTAGACTATTAGAGGAGCTATTGAAGAGAAAGTCGGAAGCAGGTACTCAGGGAATTCGATGTACTCTGCAGTTTGATAATAATTGAAATTTTGCAAAGCAAAGAATGATTTTCTTTGTCATAAGAGAACGACTAAAAAACAAAAGCATCGGAAAACTGAAAAAATATTTTTTCCCCCTCAGGGCCTTTTCTCCGCAGAATTTTACATATATTTCACGATCATGAATAGCTAAATTGCAGCAGTTGATTTAATTTTGTAAATATCATTGATTGATCAATTTTAATAAAGCGACTGGTTTTTAAGCACTTCCGAAGAATTAAAATACAACCATTTTTCCTACTGAGCCATGTAATTTTGAATTTGCATTAATAAAACCAATTATATTCAATCAATTATTCAAATAACATTATTAAATCTCTTGAAATTGAATTAAAATAATATGCAACTTTCGATTTTCAATATCGGAATTTATAGAATTTCAAAAGTTATGAGTTATTTAGGATTTCATGGTGTGTTCGTGCTATTACCCGGTTTGCCAAGTACTGCCACTCCCTTTAGGGTCAATTTGTATTTTGAATTTCCAGTAGAATAGGTTCGACTTAACCGTTTACGACACTCGCCATAAACGCTTGTATAGCCTACGGGTGAACCTATAGTTAAATTACAAGTTTTTACCCATCTTTCAAACCCCTTTGTTTAATATGCTTTGACCATTTCAGTTGTTCTTTTAGAAATTTATTTTGAGAAGTTTGAACTATACTCTGTAAAACTTTCACTACAGACAAGCTTCACCAAAGCGTGCAGGGCGCTCACCAAAGTCTGTAAATATTGAAATTTCGGTATATTTCTTCTTGTTGTACAATTGTTACATAATATTTCTGGAATATGAAAAGTTAACCGAATCCATCTTGAAATGTCGGAAGACAAATAACTTCAGCATTTGATAAATTGGTTCATAACTTCTCACGAAAAATTGATCTTGAAGAAGAAGTTCTACTTTTACATGTTAAACTCCATAAGAGGAACAATTGCTTTTAGCGAGGTGAAAAATGACTCCACGTAATTGAGAAATATTGACAAATAAAACTTAATAAACAGTGCCAGATCGTTCTCAACATGCTTCATGCTATTTCTGATAAGATTTTATAGGCAATATTTCTCAATATATGATCATTTCCAAGCGTTCAAACATTGAAGGAGGTAGCCAATTTAATTATTTGGTCGAAAATGCAAATATTTTCTTGAAAAGTAATCTTTTCAGGTTCAAAATTCAAATACATTCTCAAAAATTTGAACTAATTTTTAAAAACTTCATTTTTGGTTTGAAGATTCATCTTTTTCATTGAAAGCTTAAATATTTTTAAAACAATTTGTTTCAATTTCAATCGAAATTTAATTTTCCAACTGAAAGTTGAACTATTCCATTTTCGGTTGAAATTTTTTTTTTTTAGTTGATAATTCATGTGATATGATGAAAGTTTTCCATATTTCGTGGAAAATTAATCTTGTGGGTTGAAAAATCACATTTTCTGTTCAAAATGCACCTATTCTGGTAGAAAATTAACTTTTAAGTTGAAGAATTATTTTTCTGAGTTGAAAAATCAACTTTTTTGTAAAAAATTATGTATTATGTTAAAAATTCATTTTCTTTTTGATAAAAAATAATGTTGTTTGTTGAAAATTCATGTTTTGTTGAGGATTCACCTATTTTGTTAAAAATTGCGTCGGTTTCCCTTTAATTCGACTATTCAAAATTCTTTTTTTTTTGTTGAAAATTACTTTTTTGAACTGAAAATTCAACTATTGCATTTTTGGTTAAAATCTTTTTATTTAGTTAACAATAAAAGTACATCATTGAAATTCAATCTTCTGGTAGAAAATTGATGTTCCTTGTTGAAAATTCATCTCCATACGTATGTCGAAAATTGAGCTATTTGTTTAAAAATTGAACGTGTTTACTGCAAGTTCAAATATTTTGTTAAAAACTCAACTATTTTATTTCTCGAAGCAATTTCATCTTTAAAAAACTAGTTTTAGAATGGGTAGTTTCTCTGAGCACAGAAAAGTTTCAAATGCTTTTCAGAATCAAAATCATTGTCCTTGACCCCCTTTTTATGGTTATCAATACTTTTGAAACATTCATTCACGTACATATATGAAATATTGACGTATTTTGATTGAAAAATTATTCATAATAATAAAAATTAAAACAGACTCCTATAATTTCCCTATTTATTGATTAATCCAAAATTTCAATCGCAGCGATTATTCAACCTATAATATAAAAAAAACTGACTACTGACGTAAGCATTATAAATATGCAATATCAAACTAACAAAAAACAAATTTCAAGAAAAAAAACGCGCTGAGCAAGCTGAAACTAATCCGGACAGACAAGAATTGTACATTATCATAATCATTTATATACAATTATTTTAACAATTAGATGTTGATTAAAGGATTTCGACAAGTATTGAACAATTGGAGATATTATTTCCAAAATTAAAAAATTTAATAATAAGACGAACGTTACTTTATTCAGTAAAAAAGTGTTCTTTATGGGTGGGAAAATAAAAATTAGTATTCATTAGCTTATTACATTATCCCGTAGCGCAATCTATTCTTTCACACAATAGTTATTCAACTGATCTATTCATACACACCCACGAAAGAATTCATCCAAACCAAAAGTTAGGTTAATTAGATTTAGTACTGCTCATTTTTTCCCGCTTCAAATATGAAATTAATTTTCTCGGTTGATAGAAGAAATGATTTTTATATGTTCCTAACATTCATCGATCAATAATTTCCTACATTATTTTAAACCGTAAAAAACAAAACTTTGAAAAAATTTGTCATTCGTTCGGCATAAGAACTCACGTAACGAGCTCTCAATATTTTCTAAAAATATGAATGAAAAGTTGTTACTGATGGTGAATCGATCTACCTGAGGCCGAGCCAGACTCTTGCGCGGTCATTATTATCGTAAACAAATACGAGATATTCTCTGTATCCGAGACTTTATAATGCAGGTAAAGCTTTTGTATTTTCTGCATCTTGACCGTATGGGTTCTGAGTGTCGATAGTGTGGATGTCAATGATGGAAAAATAAAAGAATGCTTGCACTCGCGGAATATCTTTTCCGACGTCAATGAGTAAAAACCGCTGCAAGACTTGTAAAATCAGTGAATAAAGGAAAGTGTAATATTTTTATAAATGAGAATTGTTCTTGTAATTTGCAGCCTCGCCTCTCATTCGATTTTCTACAATGAAATCGTCCCTGTTGCTAACACAAGCGATCATTTTCCCACATAAAAAAGGATTAAAGGTTCCAGCAAATTCCAAAAAAAAGTAATTTCAAGATCTCCCCCAATAAAGATGTATCATGTATTAATAAAAAATGATTCGAGTTTAAGGACTTTAGCTTATTAGAGAATAGTCTAGTGGAGATAGTGAAGTTAGGAGACTGAAGATCGATTCCGTAATGTCTCTTCTAGCTACTTGACTGGAAGGAAAGTTTTCAGTTACATTAAAGTACGACATCCTTCAGTTATAGGAAGTGGATGCTCGAGGAGAGAAAACGAGCGACTGATAGAGGGGAACTCTTGGAAGTAGTTTTGCACCTTCCTTCCCCCAAAAGGGTGAACCTCCTGAAAGGCCTCGTAAGCTCGGAACTTGGGACAAAGAGTAACTTACGCCTTTTCTGCCATACTGGTAAAATGTTTGGCTATAATTAATGAGTCCGCACCACCGACGACGATGACGTTGCGGTAGCCGTTTAAAACGAGGTGGAGGGTCGGCTTGAATCGAGAGTGGTGGCCTTGAACGCTCATGATTCATGAAGATATCCATTTATTTCACAGACGACAATCTCCGAAGATAAAGTGTCGGCTATTGTTGGTAAAGAATGGAGTGATGATATGGATATTCTTTCCAATATGCCTCAATATTCTCATAAATCAAAATTATCAGTTTTTTATTAATACTTTGAAATAAACCGAAATAAATGCAACTGTATCTGTTTATAATTGATACATTTCTTTAAAGCATCTTGGAAAGTAGCATTATCAATCGCGTGTGAAGCGCGCTTGCAATTTTTCGATTTGAGAAGAAAAATAATTTTTAATGCAAAATAAAAATTTTCAATAACTATTCTTGAATGATATTTTAACCTAAATGTATTATAATTTCAAATCAAAAGCAGTTAACCAATACGCCCAATTTTGAACAAAATAGTAGATTTCTTAACTACAAAATAGTAACTTTCAACCATATGTATTTTGAACAAAGGAAAAAAGGTGAAATGCGTCACCAAAAAGTTGAATTTTCAACCAAATAGATGAATTTCCTACCAAGAAGATTCATATACTACAAGAAAAGATACATTTTCAACGGAATAGTTACATTTTCAATCCAAAGAGGTGAATTGTCAACTAAAATGATGAATCTCAAACGAAAAAAGTTTATTACAATGTTATTCAAATTTTAACCAAGTAGTTGAATTTTCTATGAAAGAATGAATTCTCAACAAAAAATGTAATAGTTGATATTTCAAACAAAAGACTTTAATTTTAAATAAAAAACGGTTTAAATTACTAAAGAAAGATGAAATTTCAAACGAAAGGTGAATTTTTGACCTAAACTATTAATTTTCTGACAAAAGAGAAGTATTTTCAACAAAATCATAACTTTCAATGAAAGAGATAAATTTCAAACAAAAATTATGAATCTTCAACCACAAAAGTTAATTTTTCAAAAAGTAATTCAACTTTGAACCAAGTCCTTGATATTTCTACTCAACAACATTTGAA
>CAKNXH010000117.1:599186-700710 GCA_932178445.1 Andricus quercusramuli
TCCTTTTTCTAAATATATTTGTTAATTTGGTTTAAGTTCACACACATAGTTATAATTTTTGTAAGACTCTTGATAGAGTTGAAACGATTTTTTAAGATTGCAGGCATGCCGAAAGAGTCTGTAGATAATTTCTGAGAAAGTTCTTTTTTTATTTAACGAAAATGGACCAGATTTAAGAAAAACCCTTAGTCAGCTCAAAATATATTTAGGTTTTAGAGAAGTTTAAAATAAATTTAAAAGTATTTGATACAATTTCGGAAACCTTTCGAAGATTTAAGATATTTGTAATTCCTTCAAAACTTCTAGAATTCTTCGATTTCTCTTAAACTGACTAGAATTATTCTTAAAATTGCCTCAAAAGCTTCCAAACTCTTTTTCACAATTTCGGAAGTCTTTGAACATTTTTTAAAATCTTCTTAAACATTCTCTTAAAATTGATTCTTAAAATAAAAGAGGACTCCAAATTTTCGCAGGAATCTTATACAATTTTTTCATCATCTTGTAAACTGTAAAAATTCTCAAAAAGCTTCAAAATTTTATTTTCAAATTTTCAAAACTTTACATTTTGTTTAAACACTTTTAGAATCTTTTCAAATTTAAAATTATTCTTCAAAATTTGTCGAAAACTGCTAAAATTTTCTTGGAATTATTATTTGAATTTTTCTTAAAATCTTCTAAAATGAAAGTATGTGTCTCAAGGTAGTCCATGTTTTTGTTGTAAAGATTTTGAAAAATGTTCAGAAATCTTTCCAAATTTGTCATTAAAATCAATTTCCATAAATAAAAAATCATTTAGAATTTCACCGGCATTCAAAAATTTACATGCAAACTTGAAACATTTTCCTGATAAATCTTTAAAATCTTTCAAAAATTTCAGGAAATCAGTTCAAAGGTTTTGAAATCATCTCTCTTAAAATTAATTTCATTTAATAAAACAATCATTGGAAGCTTTCCTAAGAATCTTAAGACCATTATTTTTCCCTGAAGCCTTTCAAATTCTTAAAAAGCTTCTATTTCCCGAAACCTTTGGAAATCTACAGTACATATAATTACAATTTTCTGAAATCTTCAGAAGATTTCAATTATTTTAAAATCTTTCGAAAACTTCTGAAACTCCGGAATCTATTTTCAAATTATTTGAACCTTTCCTTACACTTTATAAAATTCCGCTGAATAAGAAAAAAATTGTCTTTAAATCCTTCAGATAATTTTTCGACATATTTTGAAATCTTTGGAAATAAAAATAAAAACTACAACCTTATTGTCGGTACAGGAAATTTGTTGAATACTGGTATCGATCATTTTTTTGCGCGATAGTGTTTCCAGTTCGCAAATATATTCTAAGTTTTCGTCCATAATTTCATTTTCCTCATCGCTTTTAAAATACCTGGAAGTAGTCACCAAATGTCATATTAACGTAGTGTTCAATAAATCATGTTTTCTATCACAATGCATGTGAGATCTCGTGAAGACGATTTTCAAAGAAAGGAACATCTCAGTTGCACATTTAGCAAAAGGTTTGAAATTAATTTCGAACATACTAATCCATCTCTGGAAGCTTAATAAACATTACATCTGAAGCCGTTTCGAATATGCACATTGCACACTCTGTTCCTAATTATATGGTATTACTCGGCGACTGGTTCACATAGGTATGCATAACCAGACGAGACTAACCGACGTAAAATGTATTCTCATGATTTACACGTGCAAGTGTGCACACAGTCAACTAATTCCGTTATCTCGAGATGACAAGTGAGTACTGAGTATGCATTTGTGTGATCTTAGTGTGACCCGACTGCTTATAGGAGGGTGATATCCACCCAATGGAGCAAATACAGACTGCAAAGCTCAAAATGCTATTAAAAGAAAGGAAATAAGAAAATGGTAAGTTAAAGTTCCAGAAATCTAATTATTTCATATCAGTATAATAATTCATTTTACTTATTCAAAAATAAATTTGTTATCTATTACTCAACTAAGAGTAAATCATTAATCTTCACAAGAAAAAATTCGTCCACGACGAATTCTAGTTCTGATGTGTCTGACCAAAACTAGGACTTACTACTGAACTCTAGTATAAAAGCTATTTCCCTATTTATGGCGTGGTTAAGTATTAAGCTTGAATTTTAATGAGGAAAGTATAATTAAAATATATTTTCTTTTTCTTCTTCAGAAAATTTGCAATTTTATACACGAAAATCAAAAAATGTTTGCGACTGATCGAACTAGCTGTTCAATTCATTCATTTTCAACCAAGAAGAATAATTTTCTACAAAATACGATACTTACAAGAAATACATGAATTTTCAACAAAACGATTGTAGTTTCAACAAAACAAGACCAATTTTCTACCAAAAATGGAATAAGTACAATTTTTAGTTTATGAGATTAATTTTTAACCAAAGAGATGTATTATAAATTCTGACTTGTCTGACGAATTCCGGCTTCTGTACTGAATTCTAGTGCGAGAAATGTTTCACTATAGATGCCGTAGTTAAGTACTGAACATAAGTTTTAATGAAACAATATAATTCAAATATACTTTATTTTTCTTTTGTAGCAAATTTGCAATTTTTCACACGCAAAGCAAGAAAATGTGCGGCCCATCGAACCAGTGGTTTAATTTATGCATTTTCAAAAAAGATGATCAATTTTCTGCCAAAAAGACAAATTTATAACAAATATATCAATTTTCAACTCATAAAGATCAATTTTCTACAGAAAATGGAACAGTTAAATTTTCAGTTAAAAAAATTAATTTTCAATCAGAGAAATGAATCTTCAACCGAAGAAATTAATTTTTAACCAAGTAGTTGAAACTCCAACCGAGTTTTCTAAGTTCTTAATATAATATTCCACGTTCTGTCTTGTCTGGTCAATATCAGGCTGCACTACTGAATTCTATTATAAGAGCTATTTCACTATTCATGTCTTAGTTAAGCATCAAACATTAATTTTAATGGGAGGGGTATAATCAAAATATATTTTTCTTTTCTTTTTAAGAAAATTTGCAATTTTTTACACCAAAATCTCAAATATCTCAAATATCACAAGATCTTGGTGGCCCACTAACTGCCCCGAAACGTTAAATTAACTGATCACTGTTATGAGTTTTTTTATTGAAAAAAAACCTCTAAATGGATCACCCTTTAGTTCAACCTTCAACCGGGCATTTTAGATTCTGCATTGTCTGACAAATGCCAGGTTTTACTACTCATTGTTAGTATAAGAACTATTTCACTATTCATGTCATAGTTAAGTATTACACTCAAATTTCAATGAGAGGAATATAATGAAAATATATTATCTTTTTCTTATTTAAAAAATTTCCAATTTTTTACACGCAAATCAAAAAAGTTTTGCAATCGATCGAACGAATTGTTTAATTCATGCAAGCAATTCGAGAAAAGATAGTATATCTGTAACAGGATCGTGACAGCTTTGCATTTAGACGACATAATTATACTCTTCGATTCAAGTGTTTCTCTGTTGCGCAATGAAAATACAATTTTGTTCTACCTGACTCGTACGAAATATTAATATTCTCGATTCGACTTCGAGTTATGGCAAGCAAAATTAATTGAAACTTGGCTCACGAAGTTATGGTGAGACAATAATCGATCGATAATGTAATCACATGCGGTTTCGGATAATGAATATTATCGGTAAATGTAATACAAGCTTGAAAATATTATGTCAAGTTTTTTGTCAAATTAATAATGACCTTATTCAATCAGGCTTTCTAATAATTTTTGACCATCCAATTTTTTTCCGGTCTTTTCACAGTTGTAAGTATCATATTTCCTCTTACTAGAAGTACGACTAAAACGCCATGGTTACCATGGTATTTCAATTTGTGAATGATTCTTAGATATGATATTAGGGATTATTTAATTAACAATTATTGAAGAGTAATTACAAAAATATATTTTTAATCTTTTATTTTGAGAGTTCAGTTAAAAGTACATATGTTTATAACATAGATAATGTACTCTTACTATTAAAATTAATGATTTGTATAATAGCTTTTTTTTTGGTAATAAGTCTTCAATAATTTAATCAATCATGATCGCTGATACCAAGAAATTAAAAACTACCAAACGCTTCTATATTGTGTTTCCATGTCATCAAAAATCCACTTTTGTTAAATTTTTTGAAATATATTTCTTTTTAAGAAAGACGAATGGTCAGAAAATAGTGAAGTCTTCAATCAAACAAGATTATTTTCCAACCAGCTTTATTTTCATCCGAAATAAATGGAATTTTTACCAGAAAATACGAATTTTCCACGAAATAGTTTAATTTTGTAACCCGAAAATAGGGGTTTTCAACGAGAAAGTTTGCTTTTATCCCAATAGTTGAATTCTCAACCAAATGGATAATTGTTGTACCAAAGAGGAGAGTTATTGTGGTTCAAATTTCAACCAAGTAGTTGAATAAAAAAAAAGAACTTTTAAACAAAAAATGTAATAGTTGATATTTTAACAAAAAAAATATTTTTATTTCAAATCCAAAAGAGTTTCCGTCACGAAAAAGGATCAATTTTCAACAAAATAGTAGAATTTTCAATTTGAAATATGATTCGATGAACAATTGCGAATTTTGAACAAAATTCATGAAATTTTAACTGAGAAAAATCTATTTTCAATAAAAAATGGAAAAGTTAAATTTTTAATTCAAAATTGATTTTGTACAAATTACTGTTAAGTATAAACAATAAACATAAATTTTCAACAAAATATTTAGTAATAATGATAAATCTTCTTTGAATTCGTAACAAGAAGTATATATACATGGCAGTTGGACTTAACATAAGAACCCGAAGGGCGAGGTACAGCTTAAAGCTGCTTTCAAACCTAACCTAACACTATATTTGAACCCTCAACCAAAACGGATCATTTTCAACAAAGTAATTGCATTTCTACCCAAAAAATATTAATTTTCCAAAATAAAAGTTAATTTTAAATTTTCCCAAAAATATTAAGACCATTTTTGTATTGTCTTGAAACATTTCAAATTCTTAAAAAGCCTTCTAAATGGGTTCGTTCAAAATCTTTAATAATCTGCATTTTTTTCTGAGTTTACAATTTTTTCAGGTTTTGAAATATTTTTGAATCCTTTTGAAACTTCTCAATATCTCTTAAACTTACTCAAACTTTTCTAGAATTTGGTTATCTTGCACAATTGAAAATTTTTACTTTGAAATGTTATGCATTCTTCTTGGAAATTTGTAAAAATGATTTGAAATGCTTTGAAAACAAACTTTCAAATATCTTTTAATACAACTCAGTTTCTGTACACCCTTAAAAAATCTTGACAAATGAAAAAAATTGTCCTGAAATCTTTCAGATTCTTGTGGGACCTATTTTGGAATCTGCAAAACTGAAAATTAATACTTTGAAGTGAAACCTAAACCAATGAGAATTTCAATAAACTTATTTTCCTCATCTCTTTGAACGCGTAAAGAAGTTAACAAATTATAGTTTCATAACAAAATGTTAAGAAAATAATTATTTTCAATCATCAAAATATCATTTACAATCAAAATTTAGTCCCTTATCTGTAATGTTTAGAAAAATTATAGAAAACCATCAGGTTTTAGACAACATTGTATGAGAGATTTCATTACTATAACTTTCTAAGCAGAGAATAATCATTCAAATTTACTTGTTTTCTTATCACGATAAATAAAAAATATCACATTTTCTAAAAATGTTCATGTAATTTCAGTCTGGAATTTGTATTCCCGGGCTTTCCCAGGTTTCCGGTTAGTGGAAATCTCCTTCGATTAAGACTTTTCGTAGTTCATCGTTAATTACATTTCAGAAAATGTTTTCAAAAATTAAACTTCTAATAAAATTGTGAGAGAAGAATTTGATTAATAAATAAACAATAATAAATTTGGTCACAGTAAATATTTGGAATATTCCTAATGCTGGGAAGTCGCCTTTTTCCTTTGTTTCTCGAACCAAACTGCTAGATGCACTCTCCAGTTACCGTGTTTCCGGGCAAAAAGTTTCGAGAGTTTACCGCGAATCGAAACTGGACCAAATGCAAGTTGTGTTGTTGTGGGATTTGGCTTTTCGAGTTTGTGACTAACCGGAAAATGTGTAGCATAAAACTGGGGACAACACCCGGCATTTCTGCTTTTCTTGCACCTCGCTTTTTGGCTCGAAACTCGTTCGAAAAGAATGAAAGTCAATTGCGACCTATTTGGCAACCCCAAGAGAGGAGGCCTTCATTTATTCTGCCTATTTAACTTTTTTCCGGTAATTATTTACACACTTTATTTTAGCAAACTATGCTCCGTTTATTGGCTAGCCAAAAGATAGCGGACAACCTTTGTGCCAAGTCTAATTGAAAAACAAAATCTACGATCTTTTTAAAATACACGGATTCGCAGAAGAACTTACATTATTTGAGTCATAATGTATAGATAAATCGTAGATAAAAGTATTGAAAGATATATTTTTCTTTAATAGCACACTAACGGCGGAAATGATCTACATGCCTGTTTTTTGAGCTGTTGCTGACGTCCCTTCATAATTGTTTGTTGGAATTGTGTTACACAAAATATATATGAAAAAAATGAAAATCATATACGATATTTCCCACTATGGATAATTTTTTCCGCCTGGGATTGGTCGAGGACATGTGCACAGTTTGTTAATTTCCGTGTTGGAACTAAGGAGAGTGTTTTCACAAATTGTTAATCTTTACAAAAAGAAACTGCAATATAATTACCATCTGTAAGTATTCAAAAAATTAAGTCAATGAAAATTTGATAAATCATCAGAACTGAAATTTCACAATTCTTTGGCCAAAAATCGTTGAAAAGCGTTTATTCATCAGACATATGAGTAGACCGGGCTTTAGAGTGAGCTAAGTTTCCATTCTCCACAATTGTCATTCTCTACGAGCCTCTCATCCTTCACGTCCCTTTTCGCATGCACTGCTGTTAGGTTTAACTATTACTGGTTCATAGAGGAATTAAGCACGAGCAACCCTTTGTGCCAGTAGTAGATGGACACGGCATAGCTTTTAATGACCGTTTTACGAGCGATTCCTATCCGTGAAGATAGTCTTGCATAAATGTCCACGCACACCAATGCTCACGCATAACACAACCATTTAACTCTTTATCACCATAAAATGCATTATGCTTCTCTAAGGGTGGAATAATTTACGCTGGTGAAATAAATGTCCCTATTCTCAAGCCTTTTCGAATATATTCCAAAACTACCCCTCACTTAGAAAGGAAGGAAGAAATTGAATAAGTGTGAAAAGTTTGAAGAAGAAGCGGAGAAGGCTAGGACAAAAGACGAGACTTAGAAGGTAGTCAATAGAGATAGAAAATTAATGAAAAGAGTGAAGCAGAATTCCGAGATAATAGAATGAAAAGAATATTGTATGGATTTAATAGAAGGAGTGAAGAGGAAAGTTAGGAAGGGGCGAAAAGATGTTAGGGAATAAGACGAGGAATAGGAAATAATAGTGGAAGGAATAGTCAAGGTGTTCTGAGTAATGGAAGATGGAAAGGCACTTATATACATCATGTTCGAAACGAAGTCTCGAAATACAAGGCGAAAGAACTAAGGAAATGGGAATGGATAATGTGCAATGGTGTATGGAGAGAAGAGTGGCAAAAGGGAGGAGGTTGAAGATCATAGGGGAGTGATGCTAAAGACGACAAGAGAGGCTGCAATAAAGAAAGGTTTGGAAATCATTGGTGAGATGAAAACCACTCATAAAAATAAATGACGAGAAAGAGATGAGAAGTTGGGTTCGGAAAAAGAAAATATACATACACTGGCATACGCAGCCGCTATAGTGTTGATATCAGGTGATCGAAAAGGGATGGCGGGCATGAATACAAGATTCAAAAATTACTAAGATGGTGAAAAGTTGGATTTAAATTGAAGACAGAGATAATGAGGTTCGAGAAGAAGAGCGGGGTTGACTGAAAGGTGATAATTAAAAAAGTTTGAATATTAGGAATATACCTTGCGAACAAATGAAGATGGTAGAGCTCATATCAGAGGAAGAATACGCTGGTATAACCAGTATTGTACTATGGAGCAGAGGTATGTGGATGGAAGGGAGAGATTGAGAGGTTACAAGAAACTATGGTGAGAGAAGAAGCGTAAAGAGATAAATTAAGTACTAGAGCGGGAGAGAGGACATCAAAGTTCAAGTTGGAGCTAATAGAAGGGATTTAGCGAGAAAGTGTTTGGAGGAGGTTGAAGAAGGGAGCAAAGGGCGATAGAATTAGAAAAGTGGGAAGAACAAAGGAGGGAAATTTTTAGGGCTAGAGATATAATTGATAGGAGTGGAGTGAAATATGAAGAATGGAAGAAGAGAGAGAGATAAGACATTCAATACAGAGATAGAGCATGACTGAGGGATCAAAATATAATAAATGGTATGTATAAGACGATAAGAAAAAAAAAGAGTACTATAGCATTAAAAAAAGGATAGCGAGAAATAAGATTAATCAAGATAGCAAAATTTAGATTGGGAAAAAGAAAGGGACGGTATGTATTGGGAAAGCAATGAAATCAGAAGGTGCAGAAAATGTGAATGCGAAGAGGAAATATAGGAGCATGCATGGGAAGGATAAAGATAGGAATAAAAGATAAAGAAAATTGGCAAAAAAATGTGATAAAAATTCTTGGCGCGAATGTAAATAGTTGTAAATGATAGATACTTCAATTTCAATCAGAAAATCTTAAAATTGAAATTTGTTTACTCAGAAGAATATAACCACTTACAAGTATGGATTTGTGACAAAAGCACAGCTTGAGTACAATGTTTCCTTAGGTAGGGTAACATTCGTAAGAGAATGTGGGTTGAGAAGGTAAGCGTAACTTTCGTCCTTTTGTCGTGTGCCGGTGACAAATAGCGCAACCTTAACTTAACAGAAGAACTGGTAAACGAAGTGCTATTTGTGGTTTCTGGGTAATTAAAGTAGTTATAGGTACAGCCATTAGAGAAAATTAATTGGCTCTAATCTTTCTTTTAAAGATGTGTTTGAAAAACATCCTCCCTTGTAATGAATTACTGGAAAAAAATCATTGCTCTGAGAGCAATGATTATTGCTTATATAGAACTTGGCTATTATTTTTAAAAGTTGACGATATTTCATTGTTATAACAGTTAAATAACCCTGACTTCCTGAAAACTGAATCGTGGTCTTTGTACGATAATTTTTCCCCTGGAAAGGAAAAAATCAGAGAGGAAAAGAGATGAAAGTAAAGTGCTGTTTCTTTCCAGGAAATAAAGCTAAAGTAGAAGCAGGAAATGGGTGCGGGGGCATCGGCGAACGTGAAATGCCGCGAGTGGAAACAGTGGGAATGCAGGGGACCGACAGAAGTAAAAAGTGAAGAAACACTGAAAATAGTCGTTAAAGTCGCGTCGTAAATTATACGGGACTTCAGGGAGGACGGAGGGATGCTGACTTTACCCTCAAGATGTTTTCCGCCCTCTCAGTGGAAAGCTTGTGCGATCATTCGCCGGTCGTTGCGGCCATTAAGTAGAATTTTGACCGCGTAACTCTAGCGAAACGAGTTCTTCACTACAAAGTTATAAATTCAATTGAATTTCCGAAATCTTGTTTCGTTTCTTCTCTCACGTTGCAAAACTCAATTTCTCGTAGTTTTTACAGTAAATTCCGGCATGCAAAAACACTGCATACCATTCAGATTATCAAGATCAGAACAAAATTATACACTTTTGCGCATCCAGAAATAATTTTAAAACAACTTTATTAATACATATCGAGTAGGGTAGGTGACAAAAAATTGTTTTCAAAATCGCAAACAAAACCATGCCTAGAAGTAGCGCATCAGGACCCCCATGAAGTGTAACGAACGTAAAATCGAGTAAATTAAATCTAGGTAACGCGCGCAAGCAAAATGTGTTTAAAAATCATTATTTGGAGACTTTTGAAGTTTTTTTTTATACTAATGTTTTAAAACATTTTTTGAGGTGTCTAGTTTTTCTAGTTTCCGCCTGAGTTGAAGTTACTATTCTTCACGGGATAATTAAGTTTCAATATACCCCTGTAATGAATTTTTGGAACATTGGAACTAACGAAGAATTCGAAATATCTGTGGTGTCAAAACAGGTGTAAAATTTGATTAAATCTTTTTAGTGTTCCCTGTTTCAATGGATTTCGTTTTTTTTTTGGGACTTCATTCTGATCCAAAGGAAGCCCTCAAATTAAAAAAAAAATGTTTTATGTTTTAACGGGCGTGAAATTCAAAACTTAACTGCAGACGCGCACTGAAACGTGACTATCTCGTGCAGAATAGTATCCTCAAATCTAGAACAAATTTAGAAGACTCGAAACACCCCCAAAAATGTTTTAAACATGGAATTCAAATAAACCTTCATACTTTGCAAATAATATTTTTTCAAACCTATTTTGCTCGAGCGTATTGTTTGTGATTCCTAAAATTATTTTTTTCATTCATTCCAATGTCGAGCGGCTGCTGTTATACTTTTTATTGACAGTCGTAAATTAGTCATAAACGTCGTAAATTTTATGGAGCTCAAGCAGAGATATTACGACCCAATCATGTCTATCTTTATATGTACATTAAAGCCTGAACCTGGCCCTGTAATCCAAATACACGAATTTTCAACAACAAAATTAATTTTCTACCAAACAGTTGCTCACATATCTGAAAAGTACAACCTTTTAAACAGGAATGGAATATTCAAATTTTCAGTTTAAAAAATGATTCTTCAACTGAAACAAAAATAATTGAAAAAAGTTGAATCTTCTATCATTGGGATGAAGTTTCGACTGAAAAACATGAATTTTCAACCAAAAATGGAATACCAAATATTAAAGTTAAAAAAATAGTATTGAACAAGAAAACGATTTTTCAACAGAATACTTACATTTTCAATCATAGAAATAAAGTTTCTACTAGAATGATGAAACTTTAATTGGAAAAGTTTAATTTCCCGGAAAAAAATTTTTTTAAATAAAAATAATTTTCGACAAACTAGTTAAATCTTCAACCATAGAGATAAATTTCAACTGAAATTAATAATCTTTAACAGAAAGAAGAAATTATTTATTAAGGTGATTGATTTCCTACAAAATAAGATAAACTTTCAATAAAAAATACATGGATTTTCAACCAAATAGTTGATATTTTATTTGAAAAAAATAAATAAACTGTCAGCCAAAAATGGACAAGTTTGATTGAAAAATAAGTAACTTTCCGAAAAAAAATATTTTTCAACAAAATAGTTATATGTTCTGTTGTTTTATTGTAAGGTCGTTAGCATGCTTAAACAGTACCTATATTTCCATACATATGGTAATGATGTGAGTTCTTTCTTGAAGTTTTGACATTGTTTGATAAAAATTCTAATAAATTTTAGAGATTTGTGTCAATAATATAATTTTCAGAATGGGTAAGCGACGTGATTTGTCGCCAACTACTGTTGGCCAAATTGCCGGCATTTTGAAAGCTAAGAACACAACTGTCCAAAAAAATGTTACAGTCTAATGTAAAACACTACTTTCTAAATAAAACTCATTATATATAAATGAATAAATAACTGATAATGAGAAAATTGAAGGAAAAAATATATATATTATGTATAAAATTAATAATAAATAAAACTCATTATATATGCTATTTCATAATTTACCAAGATCTGTTTAAAATTAAGGTGCATAATAGTTAAAATAGCAAAGAAGTGATTTTTCAGCTTTGGTCTAATACTATGGCCAGGGACTCTATGTGTTCTCAAACGGGGAAAAAATCGATTATTTAACAAAATTTTTACACTTTCCAGGATAGAAAGAAATTTTCAACTGTAATGATGAATATTTGATGAATAAAAAAAGATTTTTTAGTCAAGGGGAATAACTTTTAACTAAACGAAAGCATTTTTAACCATGAAAGATAAGATTTCTTCCCAAGAAATATGAATTTTTAAACGGAAAAGACGAATTTTCTATTGAAAAGTTAAGTCTGCAGCCAAAAAGAATGACTTTCTGAGGAAATAGATACATTTTTAACAAAATGAGTTTTTAATCAAATCATAAAATGATAATTAGATACTAACATTTCTAACAAAAAAAGATCATTTCTCCAAGAAAAATATAATTATAGGTTTTCAAACAAGCAGAATGAACATTGAATTGAAATTTGTTGAATTTCTAGGAGAAAAAAGCGAATTTTTCACAAAATATTCAGTTGAGTTAAAAAAAAGGATCCAATTTGCAATCAAATTGTGAAAGTTTCTACCAAAATAGTTTTTATGAACCTTCAACTGAAATAGTCAAATTTTCAGTTGAACGAATTAATTTGGAAAAAAAACGAATATCAACTCTATAAATGAACTCTGGTTACTAATTTCTGTTTTCTTACCAAGTTCTGACTCCCGCGCCTGGATGATTTTTATTTCTAGGACCAACAGGGAATGTTTAGAAAAATATTGAATTTGAGGATGCGGTTGGGAGAAAAATTACAATTTTCCTTTATTGGGCTATAAATCTCTATGTTGCGGAAAATTATTTTTCTAACTTTGAAAAAGTGTGTCTTCAGATTTACGTGATTGAAACTCTCATGGCAACTTAATGATGTTTCGTTAAAAAGAATTTCGGCAATATCTTCGAACGCAGTTCATGAATCCGAAATATGTATAAAAGCGTATACATATAATTTTGATCCAATTTCGGGACCAAAGTGAATAATACGCATTTACTGTGTTTGACTGAAAACGGTAATATTTAATTAGTTACATTTTCCGACACAGAAAATATCCCTTTGAATTGCTACTGGCAATAAAATCTGAAATTTCAAATAGAAAATCAGAGCCTTTTTATAAAATACCATCCTTTTCTTGATTTTCAGGGGGAATTTCATCCCGTGAATAATTATTGTTTCGAAGGGAAACATTCCAAACGAAAAATTAAGCGAACCGCCGCTGTAATGCCGAATGAGGATGGATTAAAAATCTATTCGCAGAACGTATACTTTTTCGGGACCAGTAATTCTCGACTCTGTGCGCGGTTCATCAGGCACCGATTGTTCGAGTAGGAAAGTTAATTGAACTTTGATTTTGCCCGGTAACTAAAATCCTCCGACCTCCACGAACTAACAATTGATTTGCATTAAGTTCCAAAACGAGTCTGACGGCTGGATATACGATGACAGAAAGTTTTATTCTTTGCCTTTTTTTCATACGTCCCTCTCATCTCGAATGCTATACAAATGATAAATTGAAAATAAATGCATGCTACAGAAAACGATACCTTCATTGTTATTCTACGTTTTCTCGCGTTTTTAGTGAGTTCAGTTGTCAATATGCCTGAGTAACCATGTTATGAACAAGAAATTTTAACAATTAAACAAGAATAATTAATAATAATTAGATATCAGACTTCGTAGCCGAACTGCTCACAAGACAGGGGAATAGGGTGATTTGTCACATAAATAGGAGAATAATAGGAAAACAAATTCTTTTCAATCAAATTAATGAACAGTTACCATATTATATTCAATATAAAACGCTCAATAAACCATTAAACGCATCAACAACAAAATAGTTGAACTATGAATGTAGAATTTTCTATCAAAACAGATGACTCTTACAAAATAGTTGAAATAGAATAATATAAAAAATAGTTGAATTTTCAACTAAATGGTAGGATTTTCAAACAAAGAAGATTGAAGCTCAACCAGGAAGAGTCTAATTTTCAACCCTAAAAGTTGAATTTTCAATCCAAAAAGACGAATTTGCGACAGACCAGTTGAGTTTTCAACCAAACAACATAACCTGGACAAAACAGTTAAATTTTCAAAAAATAATAAAACTTTTAACAAAGTACTAAAATTTTTAACCAAATGGCTGAATTTCAACCTACAGAGAAGAATTTTTTACCAAGAAGGTTGATTTCCTCCCAAAGACAAGTTTTCAACAAAACACAATTGAAGGGTAGAAATGCAAAAGGAGTCAAGCGCCATTTTTCACTTTTTTCAGGAGAGACTAAAAACATGTTGTAAATTCAGCGGCAACATTTAAGAAAAAAATAAGAAAGTACTTTCGAGATACTTTCATGCTCTATCAAACTAAAAAAAGTTTTCTAACAAAAAGCTATCCGGTTTCGAAAAATTGAATGAAACAGGTTACGTTTCGAGGTTGGATTTTGGGTCCGTATCGACTTTTAACATCTTTCAACATTAATTGTGGAGTCAATTTGCAGTTTGAGAAAAAACTAAAAATTTGAATTCTAGCTATTGAAAGGACGAATTGATTTCCAAAAAGTTTGTTTAAAAAAATTATGCAGTTTCGCGAAATTTGAAAATCCAATTATGACTTCGAAATGCTGTAAAACTGACATTTCAACTCCAAAATAATGACGATAGCAGTAATAATTTGGCATATTTCCAGAAAATGAGGAATTGGGTTTTAGCTTATTCAATGCTGAACGGAAGGGACCCAAATACTAATTGAAAATAATTAGCCAGTTGCGAGAAAAATGAAATTTGATTTTTCACTTTGTGGTTAGAAAAGCTTTTCGGACTGTGAACACAAGAACACAAATTTTGAAAAGTGATGCCCCAACAACTCCTTTGGGAGGCATGTGTAATAGAATTTATCTGATTTTTTGAGCTAATAAACCCGATTTCGAAAATTTGGCGCTTGACTCCTTTTGCATTTCTACCCTTCAATTATTTTCAAACAGCTGAATATAACGAAATAAAAGTATTTTTAACAAAATATCTGAGCCCTGAACCTAATATACGAATTTTCAAACAGTTGAATTTAAGAAAATTTTCCAGGTAAAAATTCGAATATTTTATGAGACAATTGACTTTTAGGCACTAACAGATGTATCATCAACAAGAATGTCAATTCCCGAACAATGCAGGTAAAATTAAAATTAGGAAAGAATATTTTTAAACCAAATTGTTGAATTTTCAACTCAAGAAGATAAGTTGTCAACCAAAAATGGAATAGTTGAATTTTCAGTCTGAAGAGTGACTTTTTAAGAAATAAAAACGAATTTTTAAACAGTTGAATTCGACCAAAATGGCGAATTTTAATAAAATAACTAATTTCACAACCAGAAAAATAAATTTTGGAAAGCAATACTAATTTCCTACCCAAAAAATAATTTACAACAAACTACGTACATTTTCTACCAAACAGTTGAGTTTCCAATTTGTGATAATACATTTTCAACTAAAAATGGAATTGTTAAATTTTTAGATGAAAAATTATTTTTTAACAATTTATTTCAACTTTCGATGCAGTAGTTAAATTTCCAAATGAAAAAGATTAATTTTTCAGCAATATTTTATTTTTCAACCCAACAAATTAATTTTCTACCGATAAAATTAATGTTCTACAAACAAAAGGAAATTTCAACCAAATTGTTGACTTTTTGAAGCCAAAAAGATAAATTATCTCCAAAACAGTTCATTCTTCTACAAAGAAAAATATTTCTACAAAAAATTTCAATTATCAGCCAAATAGTTTGCTTTTCTACTAAATTTTTGAATCTGCAAATCAAACAGACGACTTTTTTACTAAACTGGCGAATTTCAAACCCTTGAATATAAGTTATCAACAGAACAGTTAATTTACAACCAAATATTCAAAATTTCAAAATCAAATCTTTGGAAAGAAAAAAAATTTTTACAAACCAATTAATTCATTTTCCAACCAAGAAAGAAATTGATTCTTTGACAAACATATAATACCTGATATTTCGAACAAAAAAAATTCAGTTTGAAATCAAAAACAGTCCAATTTAATTAAAAAAGACAAATCTTCAAGCAAAATAGTTGAATCCTGAAAGAAACCATTAATTTGCAACCTACCAGTTGCATTTTTGATAAAAAAGGATAGATTTTCAACCATGAACAATAATTTTCTACCAAGAAGGACAAAGTTTCAACAAGAAAAAATGAATTTTCGAAAATGAACAGTTGAATTTTCAACAAGAAGAGATGAATTTTCAATCAAAAATATCAGTTTTGGACAAAAAATGAAAAAATTGCATTTTAAGTTTGATAAATTGATTCTCAGCCAAGAAAAACGAATTTTCAAGAAAACAGTTTAATTATCGGACAAAGAAATAATTCATCAACAAAAAATTTCTTTCTTAAGAAAGTAGTTCAACTTTCAACCAAGAAAGAAAAATTCCATAATTAAAATATAATAGTAGTAGACTTTTTGCATGATGAAATTTAACTTTTAACTAAAAAATAGTTACATTTTATCACTGAGTTTTATTAATTTTGTCCGCATTTAGGCGGAAAACGAGAGAAAGGGGAAGTTTCGTGAAAAAAGGAGAAAAAAGATTTTTTTTTTTGAAAGAAGACAAGAGGAAAATAGGGAAAGAAGTAAGAATTCTGAAATATTAAAAAGCTTTTTAGACTTATCAATTTATTATTGAACTGGACCATTGCAGGACAATCTCTCGTAAAATTCGCAAACTTTGTTAAAATTAATAATCAGAAAACGTACTAAATGTTATCTTAGTTCGTTAAGTTACTTTCAATACACCCCTTTCCCCTGCTACCAATCGTACTTTTTGGCTCGACTCCTCAAATCCCCATTGAAGAATAGAAAATGGAAATATTTTATAAGACTTGATCTGGAAACTGAAATGTGATTTTCACCTCAGTGGCTCTTATATTTTTAGTAGTAGATAAATTTCAGAGTTTAATGAGCCATGGCCGTATTTAAATAAAGCTAAATTTGGACCGAATTCTTATAAAATCCTAATAACGAGAGAGAGTAATGTTTGTAAAAGGTTGGGCGGCAATAAATGAGAAATGGACTGAAGTGGAAGAAAGGAACCGTTAAAATAGAAATACTATTCTTGGCTCAATTCTAGAGAATGGGTAAAAAAGGAAAAGACGACGAACTTCTTAAGATGGCCAAGCACGAGCACTTCTATAGGACGTTCCTTTTACACCCTTGATTCGAGTATCTCCCAATCCCGCGATTTCGCTCGACCACCTTATTGTCGATTTTATTGTTTCAAAAATTCTTTTCAACTTTACACATTTATAAATTCTTCATCAATAAAAGACATTTATATCTTATCAAGATCTGTTGATCTATTGAGGGGTTCAGAAAAAATGGTGATAAATTTCCAAGCGCTTTGGTAATTAAAATACAAGTACACAATCTTAAATTTTTAATCTAAAGTGGAAACACTTTTAAAATGAGATATTATTCGTTACTTTTTCAATTTTTTTTCCTAATTTAAAATGTTTTTACAATATTTAAAGAGAAAATTATTTCAAACTGAAATTCCAAAATGGGTCTATTTAAAATTAAATTATCAAGAACTGAGCAATGTCGAATCCACCACGTACAAACTAAAACAATTTTAAGTAAAGCATTAAAAGTTGAGGATTTTGAGCCAGACGTCTTCCAGAATATTATTAATTTCTAACTCAAACTTTAAACTAAATTTCAAGCTAAACTGAACACTTGAACAATTGAGCAATCTCAATTTGAATAACAAAATGAAATATACAGTGTTGCAAAGGAACCAAGTTTTTATTTTCAGACCTTCAGCAGAAAACGCACACAAATTTCAAAGTATCAAATTTGCATTATTCTTAATTAGGCACTTTCAAATTGAATTATTTGGCACATGATATTTTTGAAATTCGATGATTCTACTTCAAATGGAAGTATTTTTCATTAGAATCATAAAAACGAAGAAAAGGATACTAATTCGAATAAATGAAAGAAAGAATTTCCAATTGGAAATTGAAAATAAATTATTTTATTAATTATTTTGAATAATTTATTTTCTCAATCAAATTCATAATAATAATTTATATAATTTATTAGAATTGATTAATTCAATAATTAAAATTCAATTATTTTATCAATTAAGAAATAAATTATTTCTTACTGCACAATATTATGCACCCTGGGAATATTCAGTTAGGAATGTATTATAGTTCAAGACTGATAAATGCACCTATCTAGTAAGATGGTACCCATCCGAGTGCAAATGATATGATCAATGTTAAATTCTAATTTTTGAATGATCTTCAATTAACATTAAAATTTTTTAACATTTAGAACTAAGCAATCTGTAATTAGATATGCTGACAAATAAATCATTCGGTGATACCTTGCAGATTTTGAAATTTAAAATTTAATTGTATAAAATTATATGATTTTAATTGTTCGAAGACTGATTTTTCCCATAAATCTTTTTTTAATCAAAAATAGTTGTTTCTATTGTAGTAAATTTACTATAATATTTTTGACGTCTTTGGAATAATTGTACGTTGAAAGATTTACAAGGGATAGCATAATTTTGCTGAATTTTCAAAATCTGTAATGTGGCAAAATACCTGAAATTATTATATTTCTAATATTTGAAAGTAAATATTGATTTATTATTTCATTATTTTAGGGAACTCGTCACGGCAGAACATTACCATATTGAGGAATTTAGAGATTCGACAAAATATTATTTTCGACAATTTTTTTGGAAAATTTAATGTCAAAAATTTCCATTTTTTCAGGAAATTTTCGTCCTCTCCCTTTTTACACCTATTTCGGTGAAAAAATTAGGGTTTCGCAATTTTTGATCTTAAAATTTAGATTTTAAAAGTATGGAAATATTATCAAATTTCAATGAGTTCACATTAAACTTAAAATTTGAAGGTTATTGAAAAATTTTAATAAGAGGACTAATAGAAATTAATTATACTGTTTATGATCTTGGATTGCCAAGTATTGGAGAGCAATCTGTAGATTAGCCGTAAGATCTAGATATTAAGTATTATAATACATGATTTTAGAAACTAACATTCAGATTTCTTGTTTTAATATCGATAGATTGCTGTCCCGAATTTTAAAATCGAAATAATTAAATCTTGCACCAGTACCATAAATGTTTCCTTTTCTATCTGAAAAAACGCATCTTTTTGTTCGAATTCGTTTTTGCACTTGCTTGGCATTTACTTCACACTCGCTTCGTACTCGCTTCACACACGCTGCGCACTTACTTTAAACACGCTTCGCACACGCTTTGCACATGCTTCGCACTCCTCTTTCACTCTATTCGCTAATTCTAACTATTTTTCTATCTCCATTCGTATAATTAGGTTAGTCTAGTGGCTTTATGATTTATATCAATTTTAGCAGTTTCTCTGAAGATTGTATTTACAAAAATTGTGCGATGACCGAATTAACTGTAACGTTTGACAACAAAATGACATTTCTCTCGCTCTCGTCATTCTGTTACCCCTCTTGCACATTGCGATCTTTGAACTCACAATTGTTCTGAATCGCACAGTTGTCCTGATAATGGAACAAGACTTCAAATCTCAAAGTCAAAGGCAAGAAATAAAAAATGAAGCAAAACCAAGAGACAAGATTATGTTCGCTTTCATCTGGTATAGGACCTCTTCAGTGCGTATTTAGCCACGGATCTTTTGCACACTACAAACCGCGTATTGTTCTCCCCCTCAAAATCTCGCTTTTATGCAGGGTGTAATTCCTTCGCACACTCATCCTATATCCATTAGTATCTCTTTCACTTTCCCCTCTGACCCTGGGATTACATTTCTGTTACAATAAAGCCTCAGGAAAATTTATTAATGTCGTTGAAAGTTTAAATCCAAAGAAAAAATATGTAGGGGAGAGTGGGGTGTTGTGGGCCACGCTTTTTTTCAAGATAACTTCTCTGAACATCGATAAATTGTCAATGTATGAACTGGTATTTGTAGTAAACTTCTCAGTGTATCAACTGGAGACCACAATTAATAAAATTCGTTAATGCGCGAGAAATATTTAGGATGACGTAAATCTGATCAAAATCGATATTTGTGATTTTGGTGGGGAGTTGTGAGCCATGACAAAAAATAAAAGAAAATGGCATATTTCAGTAGTTTATGTCTACTAAAGTTGCAGTAAATGAAAATTAATGATTTTAAAAAGATTACCAAAAAATTATTTTGATTCACAATGTATGCACGTGTAATATCCGGTCCTCAAGTTGGCACATTTCAAGTGTGCCACACGATCGCACATGTTGCAGTGAACTGTGTTGTTCCGATTGACATTCATTCTTTCAACACTATTGACATTCTAAATTCACTCTAACATCATTTTTCAAAACAAGAGCAAAGAAGGTTCACTTGAAAAATTGAAATACACATTAAGAACGTTTGGTCCACGACTCCCCACAAACGGTGGACCACAACTCCCCGCAGCCGACATTTACGAAATGACCGAATTGCCATACGCACAATGAATGTTTTACCGAAATTGTTTGATTGAATTTAATGCCAATTGCTCAAGGAATATTTTGCACTAACTTACCTTTGATATATGCTGCATAACGGGACTTCGAATATCAACAACTTGAGTTGTACACAAACTTGTATTTTGATTTCTTCAATCAACAATGTCAAAATACTGACTACGCCTGTTGAGACTATCGGTCGAGTTCACAAAAGTGAGCTCATACAAAGAGAGTCTTTTGGCAGTGGTGGAAGCAATCCTTCCACCCACAAATTGGCGTAGATTGAGGTGGCCCACGACTTCCCATGGCCCAGAACTCCCCACTCTCCCCTATATAGTAGCTATGAAAACATATTGATGAATCTAAATGTCAATATATTGATAACATTATTTAAAAATATTTACTGTTCTAATGAGATATGATTAATCATTTCTGAGGGTTTCGTAATTTTGGGCAGAACCCTTATAGATTCGGTCAGAGGATCGTCCGCCATAGATTTATCCCGGAAGGGGAATTATTGGAAGTTGGACAAGTGAGAAGAGGAGCAGCAGGGAAAGGGGTCACGTAAATTGAAAGGAACGGGCACGTCAAGTGTGGTAAGTTAGGGGAGTGCTGAGGAGAAAAATTAGGTAAAGTGGGGAGAGGGACATAAGGGAAGGGGTAATCAGAGGTGGGATGAGTAGGGTGAGTGAGAGAAAATTAAGGGGTGGGATATGAGGGGAAGTACAGCAAGTGAGAGGAAGAAGGAAAGTGGGCGAAATGGGAGTAGGAGAGGCAACATATGGAAGGGGTAGATTTGAACTATTCAATTGGTTCGAAACCCTTTTTTGAAGATGCGCGGCGTATCATTCGACTAATTTTTATTCAAAATAGGAAGTAAGATTGTACACAATATAATAATAAAATCAACACTGGAAAAATAATTGATAACTTAAAATTATAATTGGGAATCATGGTTTATAATTTTATGTTGAGCAAACAAATTGATATTTAAGCAACAAATGAAATAACCATTCATGACAAAAATTATATTGAAATTTAAGAATGTTTTATAGATGTCACACTTCAAAATTTATTAATATTTGGAATCGAAGTGTCTCGTCATCCCGAAAATCGGGATTATTGTGAGTGGTCAAATATTTTTGATAATCTTGGCTGGAGGTCCTAAATTTTCAGAACAACTGGTCCATTCACTTTTCCAACTTTAACAATTTTACGGGACGACAAGACTTAGCCATTTAAAATACATTAAACAAATGCATTAATTGATGCCACTTGTTCTTTTGTTATATTTTCTTTTTTTAGGTATTTTTGGGATAAAAAATCCTCCCAAATTATGAAAAAAAAGGAAACACATTTGTATTTTTTCCAATATTTTATAAAAGGATCTGCTAATATAAGAATGGCATCCTATCAGTTCCATGCAGGCTAAATCATTTTTGAGGCCGGAAGAATTTTTCTTCCTAAATATATAATTTTCCAATTTTTCTCGCTAACGATGCAAGATATCATAACAGAGAAACAGATATTGTTCACAGAACTTTTTGCGGCGCAAACTTTCATGACAATATTTGTTCGTACCTGTTTCCAAAAGTTATAAAGATTCGAAGGAAAATGTTTTTCATAACAGAGCAAAAATTTCAAATGCACACAACCTTGTAGAAAAATGTTGTTATGCAACTCGGAAAAATACGTATCGCCTAATTTCCGCTAGAAATCAACATATTTTCCTCTTGAGAGTTTCTGCGAAATAGAAAAGGCAATTGAATTTTTTATTGTTTATTTCCATTTATTTCTTTTAGTTTCTGTATTTTTTCTCCAGTGTACTTGAAACAAATTTTCAATTTGTTTATTTACATATTACCATTTTTCTACAGCGGAAGAAATCGGAAATAACTAATCTTAAATAAAGAATAACGTCAATTAAATGAAATCAGAATCTAATTTCAATCCATCCATCGCAAACTATTCAATTTGAAATTTTTCATAAACACAGTGAATAAATACTTGACATACCTGCTTGTACAAACGAAAAATTCCAATCTGTTGAAAATAATACCTTGAAAATCAACCGATTCCACGAATTTTAAGCTCTAATTTGGAAAATCTCGTTTCCTATACTTTACAGTAATTCAAAATGTTCCAATATGAACACAATTAGTTCCATCCATGAATACAATAACCTCGATTACATGATATCTGGCTAGGCTTTTAATTAAACTTCACCTGGTGTACAACCCATTGCTGTAAAAGTTCTTTAATTACAAGGTTTTCAGAGGATACCGAACCGTAAATGTATGTCAAGCGATTCTGAGAGCTTATCGCGGAGAAAATGCAAAGTTTTGCCAACGATTAGGCAGAAGGTTTGGATTTTTATGAGGAGAGTTTTTCGAGACGAATAGTTTTCAAGCGCCCTGTGAGTAGATTTTCAAACTTTATATACACGCAGACGCCTCCGGCGATTAGGGTACACCGGGTCAGCTGAGACTGGTTCAAATTCATTGTTCTGTATAAATTTAGTAGAACGTGATATTTATTTATTGTTTTCAAGTCGTCTCCAAAATTATTGTATAACACATTTCTATATATAGTAATTATTTTAATAAAACATTGATTTCATCATTTTATTTTTCCCCACAAGCTGCATTTGAGCGGTGCTGCCTCACAGACAGGAACAGCGGAAAAATAAACTTTGGACGTTCGTTATATTCCGAACAGCGAATCTTCCATTATTTTGACATCAAAACTGTTTTCTACACAATTTTTCTTTTGCTATTCACTTTAGATTAAAATGATTGAATTTCAAGAATCATAATGCACAATTTCGAAATTAATACTTTTCAATGACTGAATTTGAACAACCTAATTGAGCAATACATTAGTTTTCAAATACTGTTTTGCAATTGTTTCATTTTGAGCGCTTCAACATTAAATTGAATCATTTTGAAAGCTTTCAATTAGTACGTATCTACTTTTACACGTTTTTTGAATAATTTAACTTCTAAGGTTGACAATATTCAAAATGCTACAATATTTATAGACAGAAATAACAGAGATTTTGGTTTTGATCGAAAATTTTATTTTTTAATGGAAGAACGATTTATAAATCTTTTAGTAAAAATTAGAAAAATATATGTTTTCACTGCAGTTACGATGGCATTCTTCATGCTCCTTCTATTGAAATGGAAAACCTGGGGAAACGTTTGATAACCGAGAAATCACAAGAATTTTTTTTTTAAAGGCCATTCTGAAAAATTCGGGTTTATATTGAGAATTTATCTGCTAATAATGTACACTAGTTTTTAATTGATATCCTTAATGATTGAACAATTTCAAAGTAGAATCTTCCCGAATCAACAATAGTTTCCAATTAAAATATTAAAAGAGTCAGGACAATTTTACTGATAAGTTATTCCGGATTTCAAAATTCGATATTTTTGCTTTGATGGTTTTATATTGATTAATTTGAAAATTGAATATTCCAAATTGTTAGGTTAAATCTCAGATGTAGAGAATTGTCTGGTTCTAAGAATTTTTCCAAATCGTAGAAAATCAATTTGAAGGAGTTGATAGTTGCATCATTTCTGTTAAAAAGGAATTGTAATTGAACAATTTCGGATTATATGCTGTAACGTGGTGGCTAGTCCCCCGTTACGGATCCTTCCCCCAGCTATTATGATTATTAAACAACATTTTTATTGACCGCGATTTTCACATGGCCGACACAAACTCAAATTTAGAAATAAGATAGTATTAGAAATTAATTTATTACTCATGTAAGAGAAATTGTTTTTTTTTTTTAGTTTGAAGGAATGAGAGTGAATTTATATTGTGAAATTCGAGAAGAATGAGCACCAGAAAGATTAGTTTAGGGAACTAGAAACTAAGTAAATGTAAAGGATTATTACCTAATAGGTTAGAGTAGACACCTAGAATAATAAGGTAAGGAGGAGGGTGACGTCCTACAATAAGTCGGGAATCCTCGAGTTCTTTCTTGTATTTTATTGAAGAAATCCGGCAGGGGAAAACATTGCCATAGACTCCAATCGTCCACAAAACACTACGCCGCCTACGCATCACCTCACTCGGCCAAGCTGACCTCACTCATCCACGTCGCGTTACACTACACAGAATTACGGGGCCCACTCGGAGAAAAACTACAGATTCCCGAAATTAATCCTAGACAAAATGAGTATTGTCGAGATATCAGGCCATGCCGGACCTGACACTTGTCAACACGAGGGAGCATCCATCTTGTGCCGGCCGGCATTGCAAATACCGGAACGGCCAGATCCCATCGATCCGAGTCCCGCAAATCATGACAGAGGGCAGCACCGACTGGACAGAGAAATTGGCGCGAGCGGGAAGGAACCGGCAAGGAGAGAGGACGCAGGAGCTCAGTTTCGTGTCGGCCATCGACCTGTGAGGAGTTTTGGGAGTTCTGTTTGCCAACCTTCCTTTTTTTTTGGACGAGTCCATTTCACTTTGCCGGACTGGCATTTTCGAGAAATATAGGGAGAACTCGGAGATCCTAAGGTTTAAGGTAGGCGTCATGTGTTCCTCTTCTCCTTGTGTTTTTGGGTAATTGTAGTATGGAAGTGTTTTGAGTTTAGGTTAGCTAGTTAGAATTTTGAAGTAAATTTTGCTCGATTACGCAGGCAGACACCATGTTTGGTGTGGTAGACCTGCCTCCTTTGGTGAACTTTGTTGTTGGGTTTTCAACTTGTTAGGATTAAGCCAGTTTAGTGGGAAACAGTTTTTATGTAGGTTAAGCTCTTTTAGTGTAGTGAATAGAAGATTTAAATGAAAAATTCAAGACTATAAATCTTTGATAGACCAAAGCATTTCGAGCTTACGACATCATGGTTCGGAGGTTTAATTCCTTGTTGTAATAAATTCAAAAACCAGCCTTTTGTAATTGCTATGATTTAAATTTAATTAAATTTTACATTAACTTCTTTCAACTTTGACTTTAAAAGTACTTTTCTCGCCCTCACGAATCCCTCTCCTTGAGCTAGTTTAAGGGTGATATCAATTATTTAATATGATCAGCATTAACATTTTTCTGAAATAATTTGGAGTGACGCCGAGTAGGCGTCTGGCGCCCGACAGCACGGTAAGTGCAAATCACAATCTTTTACTTTGGTGTACCGGCGTTGATGCGGCCATTGAAATAACGGTTCCCAGCTTAACTTTTGAGAGGCTGGGAAAAGGGTTACAATGCCTACAGAATAAATTCAAAACAAGGAAGAATAAGGAAAATCATTTGAATCATTTTTTATTTAAAAATGTATAAAGATATTAACCATTTTAAACTCAACTTTTAAAAAATTTTCTAATCGAATAAATATTCAAAGAAAAAATTTCGAATTTAATAAAAAATGGAAAAAAATTAAAATCCTAATGATCATGTTTTATAATTTTTTTTTTGGTTTTGTATATTGATTTCTCAATATAATTTTCAAATTTGTCTGATTCATTGTTTAACATCTTTAAAAATGAATCATTTACAATTGAAAAATATGTGAATTAAAGATTTCAAGAATGAATTATAAAATCATAGTCAATAAAGGTATATAAGTATCTGAAATTTTTACCTCATTAATTGTATGATGTGATTAATTTTGAATGGTTACACAGTTCTTTCTAATTATTTTTTTATTTCAATGATGTTCTGATTGGTTTTAGTAGTAGAATTTATTACTTATTTTTGTTATTTTTCATTCAATATTACTTCATTTTTCAACGTTTTTTAGAATAATTCTGTTTCGAACATTTATAATAATATATATATATATATATATATATATAAATATATATATATATAAAATTGAAAATGTTTCCATTTTGAATGGCAAAAATGACTGCATTTTTTTATCTCAAAAAAAATTGGTCCAATCAATTTTAATATCGAATTACAATTTTTCATGCAATAAATAGTTGGAATTGCAAAATTTCTGGAGCTTTCACTTCTAAACATTCAATCTAGTTTTCAGTTTTAAATTGTCCAATTTTGATCCCTTCGATTTTGAATTTATTGAAACTCAAAGGTTTTCACATTAAAACCTTTCAATTTTATGTGAATGATCCAATTTTCAAAATGCCAATTTGACAAAATTTGAGCTTCACAGTATTGAGATTATCCTATTTTTGAATTTTCAATTTGAAATCACTCAATTTAGAGATTCTTTCATTCGAAATAAAATTTTCAAATTTTGAAAATTTCTGGTAAAAAATTTCTTAATTTCAAAAAATGCTTTAATTTTCAAATCATTCAATTTCTAAATCTATCATTCAGAAATAATATTTTGGATTACTCCTCACTCTATTTAAAATCTGTCGTATTTTAAAATTTCACGTAATCTGAAATATTTTCTGTTGGAACGTTATCAATTTAAAGTCGGTTAATATATGTATTTTCTTAAAATTGCAAGCGCTTCCGATTCGCCATTGTTGATTATTTTTTCAAACATTTGAAAGCTCTTCAAATTCAGAGATTTTTTTAAAAATGAATTAAAATTTTTTAAAATATTTTTAATGTTTGGAACGGAAAACCTGGGATGGAAACCCGTAAATTATTAGCGTGCATTAACATCCACTTTTTCTAATAAAATATATTTGAGTGGTGCAAGAATAATTAAACTGGTTAAGGAAAAACAATATCCTTTGTGTAGTAAAACCGCATTTGTCCCTATGGTTGCCGCTATTCTGGGACTACCCTCAAATAGCCCTGCCCAGCAAGGAGACATTTACTCGAAGTCCAGATAATGCATTTCCACCACCACTTTTCTCTGCCCACTCAAGAGAGTTCGAGAGGTGTTCACTATAGAGAAGTAAAATAGGAAGTGGAAAAGTGGATCTGAAAAACCTGCATCTGCTATTTGACTCGTTTCGACGATAATTCCTGGAATTTCTCCTCGCTGGACAGGCCTGCCTACACGATATGGAAATGGAACCTGTGGCTTACGATAATTCTGCTCCGCGTATATCCGTACCCTGAGTACGCTGATTAAAGTTGGTCAGAATGAGCATAAAAAAAATGGGAGTGAATTGGAAAAGTGGTGCAAGCGCGAACTTTTAATAATCTTTACCGCAGTGCCGTACCGATTTTCTCGTTGGTACGCGGTGCGAATGGAAACTGTGAGATAATTAGCTGTAGAAATGGAAAGAGGTGGGCGCCGTTACCAGACTAGAAATACCAGCAATGATATAACTCCGATGATAAAGTCTGAGGTGAGTTATCGCAAATGTCAAGGGATAGTTTGAGGAAGTGCCGATTCCTTGCTGCAAATGTAAAGTTGAATAAAGTTTCAAATGTAAGAAAATTCGTTACTCATGGTTCGAATACGAAATGGAAAAGGACATTACGGCCTCGGTCTCTTTTGATGAATTCAAAATAGTTTGAACAGTGGCATACACTATAGTGTATTCAGTTTGCGCTTAGAGCTCGTTCTTGTACTTCACCCACTTTTGTGTATAGAGCTTTCACAATGAAAGATTAAACAGTAAATTCCATTGACATTTGTGACTTGTTTGTTGTGAACTCTCTTCCGTTAAAGCTCTTTTGACTTTGAAGAATGCATTTTCATTATGTGTCTCGCGCCTTGCTCTCCATCAGATTATATCCAAAATGACAAATTTTCTGCATTTTTTAGAACTCTACTATATTTAACGTAGGATTCAATATTTTCTGTACTTGAACCTGGAAATTCGTTTTAATATGAAAAATGTTGCTGTGAAACATTTTATCGTATCTTGTGTCTGTAATCAGTAAATTTAAATTTGTTACTTCTAATTTAATTTTCACGATTAAAACAAAAACCAGACATCTTATCGGAAAATATTGTTAATCAAAGATTGTTTTAGGATAAATAATATAGCTTCGGAACATTTTTTCTTGTATCTCATATAGTTTTGCTGGGAAATGAAATTTTAGATTTTTGAGATAAAATTTTCGAAGAATTAATCTAGGAGAGTTCTTCAGTAATGGATTGTTAGCAAATGTTAGCAAACTCGTCCTTCCTTTTCAGGCCTTCAAAAAGTGTGCTGAAGGGCAAGTCAATACCATCTCATTGAAATGAGAATGTAAAGAAGCAAAAAATTAAAAATCTGTAAAAATCCCTTTAAAACTAATTCTACTTTCGTTCTATCAAAACAACGTATACTAACGTATTTAGGGGTTCTGATCACGCATATATGAATAACCTCGAAAATATTTTTAAATTAAATTTTTAAGGTCAATTAAAAAAAAATAGTCATGAAATTCCCAAAAATAGCAATTATTGGTCATTTTTCGTGCTTGAAAAAGTTTTGGGTGTTACGGAACTTATTGGTTATGTTTAGAGCTGGAGAAGGGGTTGGGTTTGCCGGAACATCCCCTCCCGTTTCCAGCTCAAAAAATTGCCATTTAAAATTAAAAAAATTAAGGATGTTTCTAATTCTTCAATGAAACAAAATTTATTTAACGTATTATGATTCTAGTGTTAATTCTAACAATTTTTTATTTTTTCTATTCCGATATTTCAAAATAATCAACTGACGGGTGATTACGTAAGTTTTTTACTTCACTTCCACTTGTTCTTTCTCAGAATTCACGGGAATTGTCTTTTTTTAAGATTTTAAGTATGACGACAATTTTAATAAAAGCCCAGAACGTGAATTTCAAAAAAGCTGAAGTGAGTATAAAACTGAAAAAGCTATATAATCGTCATCCTCTAAACTTTAAAAATCATTCAACAATTAGTGAAATTCATTAAAATATTTCGAATCTATTAATATTTAACATTAATGAAATTTCAGATAGATTCACATTTTCTCAATATAATACATTTTTTTATATTGTTGCGATATAAAATTTTAAAAAAAGTTGATGGTTTCAGTGCTCCTTCAGAAAAATACAAATGTGTTTGTAAAACTATTGCGACATTGAATATAAAGTAATTATAATTCAGTGAAAAATCGAAACGCTGAAAAAAATCAGTAATTGAAAACTTTTTTTAAAATCACTCAGTATTTTGTGACAAAACTAGAAATGTGTTTTATTCTCCCCTGACCAAACGATTTACACAAAAATTTAGAAAACTCATTAAAGTGAATCCTACGAAACATTTTGAAAGCTTTGAAATAGAATCATGTAAAATCTGATAAAGGCACTTCAATTCCCTTGAGGTCTTCGGAATGCATTCAAATCCACTGAAATCTATTAAAAACCCTTGAAATTCTATGAATTCCTTAAATTCTGCAAAATTCCTTGAAATTCCTTGAAATTTTGTGATAAACAACATAAGAATTCCTTCAAATATTCGAAATCTTTTAAATGTTCTTAAATCTTACAAAATGATTTGAAATTCCTTAGGAGTTTTTGAATCTCTTGAAATTTTATATATTTCTACAAAATATAGAAAGTTTAGAAATGAAAAGTTGGAACATTTGTAAATCAGTCAAATCTGGTAAAAGCCCTATAAATCTTTAGAAATCATGTAAAACAACTTGAAATCCTTGAAATCTTTCAAATCTTTTGAAATTCTTAAAAATTCCTCTAAATCTTCAAAAACTTCTAATACCTCATAAAATCATTTGAAATCCGTAGAAATCCTTAGAAGTTCTTAAAAATTTCATTTCCAATCATTCACTCTCTAAAGTTCTCCAGAAATTCGTCAATTTAACCTACTAATTCCTGAAAATACTCTGGAATCTTCTAACTAATATTTGAATTTGTAACATCACTTAATATTGCTTTAAAATTTTGGAAACTTCAGAATCCTCTAGAATCAGATAAAACTTCTTTGGATCGCCTATACTCTTCAGAATTCTCTGAAACCCCTTGGAATCTTGTATAATACTCGGAAAACTTTAAAACCTTTAATATCTTTCACAATTCCTCAGTTTCTTGAATTTCCATTTAATTTCATTTACTTTCTGAAGTTCTCTAGAAATTCTTTAAAATTCACTGAAATCCATTCAAGTCCTTTGTTACCTCTGACACCTTGTCTAAATCCGTTCAAATTCATGAAATATCCTAAAATTTGTTGGAATATTGTAAAATTAATAACAACCTGTGAAATCAATCGATATTTTTTTAAAGTTCCAATTTTTCAAATAAATAAAGTCCCTGAATATTTAAAAAAATCACGTGGATCAGGTAAAATTACTGCAAATCCTTTGAAATACTTTGAATCCCTGTAAATTATCTTGAAATTTGTGATACCTTTCAAAATTTCTTAAAAAATTGTGAAAACTTTGATATCCTCTGCAACGAGTCAAAACTTAGAATCTTGGAAATTCTCAAAAATCCCTTATAAATCTTTTAAAATAGTGTTAAAGTATTTGGAAATCCTGTAAAATCCTTTCAAATCCATAAAATCAGATGGCGGGTATAATTTAACCAATGTAGCGAAGAATTTCGAAAGTACTTTTGAACGCAAAGTGTAAAAAAAGTAGCATTAGTGAACAATTTCAAAAAATAGTAGCATTAGCCTCATTTTTTCAAACAGTAAAAAAAATTAGTTTTGTTGTTGAAAAAATTGATAAGAATTAATAAAAAATTACTTTTTCACCGAAAGAATAGAACTGACGAGTACCATTTCGCGTTTCCTATTCAGGTTAATGTGAGATTGATATCCCGCAGTATTAAAAATGTATCATGATATCCGCAGTCAGGTCAAAGGCAGCTTTGGAATCACAATTAATTCTGAAATTTAAACTCAGTTTTATTTCGGTATCCATTTCACTTTTATTATTACGCTTTGCTCTTGAAAGTTTCATTTTATTCACAATGAACACTGTCAAGCGCAGGGTGTCTCGTACCATCATATATTCGTTAATTGCTTTTATGATTAAAATTTTTGCTTCGTCACTTAGGAAACTTATTTTCGCTTTAATATCGTTTAATTATTCTTACCCGGGACGAATTTGATCTACGTTCATTCACTCAGCTCATGAGTAGCTTCATGCCAGACAGGTGCAGTACTTACCTGAAACATGAAAAAAAGAGAGCGTTATTAGGTTACCTTACAAAATTACATTACCTTGCGCCGCGCAATATTGCGTCGTAAGAGCATCCGTATTATAATGAAAATTCCAGGGAGAATGAAGAAGCGAAGGTCCAAGCAACCGATCGCCGGATCGGATCGAAAATGTGTGTCTATTAAAAAAGAATTTGTCTCGAGAAGGTCTTGGGTATAATGGTATAAAATTTGATAACGGATCTTTGCACGTTTAAAATCAATTGATGGTTGCTTGCTTTTTTTCTGTATAAGGAATCGAATAATTACTTACAATTTATTACTTATTGCAAAAGCACCCTCTACAGGGGCTATCGACGAAATGAGTAATTTTATTTTGGAAAAAAGATTGGAAATTGAATCATTATGCGTTTCCAGCGCAGGGTTTTGATTCCTTATAAATTGAAGGTTATTAAAGATTCGATGGATATTAGGAAGGGTTATGAAAATTGTTTTTTAATTATATTTGGTACTCATAAATACCAGACTACATAGCCCAAAATAATCACAAAACAGGGGAAGAGGATGATTTTTCACAAAAATAGGGAAATAATTTCTTTTAAACAAAATTAATCTATAGTTACTATATTCAATTCAATATAAAAATCTCAACGTTTTGAGTCGAAATATAGTTTGTCAAAGAGATGATTTTTAACCAAACAGTTAAATTTGAACAAACAAAAATTTTAATTTTTAACAAAATATTTCCATTTGGAACAAAATGCTGAGGCTTTGAAAGCAAGAGACGAATTTTTTTTAAAATAGTTGAATTTTTAAGGTAACAGTTGAATTTTCAACCGCATGGTCCAATATTTAAACAAAATAGATTTAAGCCTTAGCCAAAAAACGTTTCATTTCTAAAAATATATTGGAAGCTTCAACCTAGAAAGTCAAATTCGAATGCTCGATCCAAAAGTACGAATTTCAAACGAAACCGTTGAATTTTTGATGAAAAAAAAAAAATAAGAAAACAGTTAACCAAATAGTTGAATTTTCAACTTACAAAAATACTTTTTCAATCAAATAGTTGAATTCTTAATTTGAAAATATAATTTTGTAACGAAATAGTCTTAATGTACGATTACATCGTTAGAATTTCAAGTAAAATGAATGAATTTTCAATAAAATAGTTGAATTTTCCAACAAACTGTTTAATTTTCAAGCCGCCAAAAGAAAGATTTTTCACAAAAAATTACAATTTTCAATTTAAAGGAACGAATTTCCATTTCAGGAAGACGAATCTTCAACAAAACAGTCAAAATGTTGAAACAAAAAAATTACTTTCTAACAAAATAGTTGAATTTTCGAACAAAACGTATTGATTTTCTATCAAGAATAGAATAGTTAACATGCTTTCAACAAATTTACAACAAAATAGTTCAATTCTCAACCAAAAAGATGACCTACAACTGAAATCATCAAACTTCAACTGTTGAATTGAATAAAAAAGTTGAATTTTCAACCAAATATTTTAATCCTCAAACAACAAAGATTAATTTTTAATCAAAATGTTGCATTCGCAAAAAAACAGGAAATCGATACCCAAAGAGACTAGTTCCAAAACCAAAAAGACAAAATTTCAACCAACAAAGATTTTTGAGACATGAGAGAAAAAAAGTGCTAACTAAATTTTTCAATTTTGAAGGCCAAAAGAGGAATTTGTTTAAAGACCGTTGAGTTTTAAACGCGGAAGAATGAATTTTCAACGAAAATATCAATTTATAATGAAATATTTGAAATTTTCACCAAAATAATGAAATTTTAAATACAGAAAAATTAGGTTCCTACAAATCAGTTCAATTTTGACCAAAAAAGTCCATTTTTAACCAAATAGTAGAATTGACAACTAAAATTATCAATTTAAAAAAAAAAATGAGATTTAAATTTGCAGTTCAAAAAATTGATTTTCAACCGAAAGGAATCTAGTTTTTTAACCAGAGAGATCAATTTTATATAGAAAATATGAATTTTTAAACAAATAGTTGAAGTTTTAAATAAAAACTAACAATTTTGAACCAAAAATGAAATAGGTAAATTTTTAGTCAAATCTGATATTCAACCAAAAAAAAACGAGTTTTCAAGAAAATAGTTGAATGGTTAACCAATAGAATACATATTCATCAATGCAGTACGAAATTCAAACGAGTACTTGAATTTTTAACCAAAAAAGATAAATTCTCAACGAAAAATATAAGAGTTGATATTGCAACCAAAAATATGAATTCCTAACTGAAAATATAATAGCAAATCTATAACCAAAAAAGATGAAATCTCAGAGAAAAATGTGATAATTGAATCATTAACTAAAAGCGATCAATTTGCATACAAAAATAGAAGTGTCAAATTTTAGTTCAGAAAAGTAATTTTCAAACAAACAAGAAAACGAATTTCCAAAAAAGTAGTTCAACCATATATTTGAATTTGTTGACCAAAAATGATTACTTTTTAACAAAATAGTTGCATTTTCAATGAAGTAAGTAAATTTTCAATCAAAAAATAGAAATTTTATCAAAAAAATATTAAGTCTAAACCAAAATTATAATAGTAGACATTCAAATTAAAAAAAAATGAATTCCAACAAAAATAGTTGGATTTTTTTACTAGGATCTTATAAATGCAGTTCGCTTTCAACCGTGAAATGGGAAAAAGGGGAATTTTCTGGAAAAAAGGGTGAACAAGGATTTTTTTTTTGAAGGGGAAAAAAGGAATAAGGGAAATACGGTAATGTCTGAAATACTTCTTTTATATATTTCAGACGAAGTGATTGGCTAACGTGTCCCATTTCGATGAATGAGATTCACACTCTAGGTATGTCAAAGTCTCGTTATTGCAACAGGCCATTATTTTGGGTTGGAGTTTCAGGCATTCCACTAGAACGATACAGGATTTAATTGGAATGTTTGTCATTGTATCATACATGAACGCTCCATGGAAGGTACTCGAAAATGACGATTTATTAACAATCCTCGTCAACAAGATTTTTTTCATTACAAAAATACGAATCCAATGCTTCAAATATTTTTACCAATTCATTGCTTCATTCTGGCATATATTTCAAGAGAAATTAGTACCTACAGGCGATGAAACTTTGCAGTTCTTTCAAGAAGAAGTTTCTTGGATAATACTTGACTCTGATTTTTTTTCTCATGCAAAGTTTTTAAACATGTTGTGGACTGAAGGCTCTGGTTGGAATTATTCTAATTCAAATTTCCTAAGTATGAGTTCGAGAAAGGGACAGAAGCAAGATCAGGGTTCTTTGTTGGAATACAATGGAAATCGCAAAAGTGTCAAAAAGGCTTCTACGCCAGAGATATCCCTTTGGGGGGACCAGTACTCAGGCTTTTCAATATAAGCACGTATCAAACTCCCGTCAAGACTTCAATCCCGATCGTATTACCATGCTTCTGTTTGCAGATTTTGCCGCACTTAGAAATCTATCCCTATAAGCTTTTCCATTTTCTACTAATGCAGTCACTTAAAAATCTTGGAATTTCAGATTGGGGTCCTGTATGTATTTGCGAAAAATATGAATGAAGGGACATTTCTTCATTTAATAGTAGGACACAAAAGAAAAAAATTTCAGTAATAATAAGAACATGCTAGCATTAACTACGATATTCATTTTTGCAAGCAGCTTCATTATGTGACAGTACACTGAGAAATATGGATTATACGGTTCATGATCTTGGATTCTTGAATTTTTGAGAACAATCTTTAGATGTTAAGCCCTTGAATCTAGAAACTATGCTTCATAATCCAGAATTATAAGAATTAATACCCTGATTGTACAGCCTAATATCTATAGACTGCTGTCATAAATATTAAAGTCCAAGATCATAAACGGTGTGATCCATTTTTCTTAGTTTATACCGACTATGAAACCAATCAGTACTAAATACCAAATTAAAAAAAACTGTTATTGAGTCCAAATAGGAATTAGGGGAAGATATGAAAGATGTATTTTCAATCCAAAACTAACATTTTTAACAAAAAAGTTGAATTTTCCACTGATAATAAGACTTTATCAAGTTCTTGAATTTGTAGCCAAACAGTTGAATTTTTTTCAACACAGATGCATTGTCAACCAAGTGGTCGAATTTTCCAACAAAAATATTAGAATTCCACCAAAAACAATTGCATTTTCAACCAAATATTTAAATTTGCAAACCAAAAAGATGAACTTTTTAGAAGGCAGTTGAATTCTGAATCCGAAAAATGGAATTTTTAACAAAACAGTTAAATCATCGACAAGAAAAATATGACATTAGCAAAGTCGTAGAATTTTCAAACAAATAGCTGAATTGTCAACCCATAAAGATAATTCCCAATTGAAAAGATTAATTTTCTATAGAAATACGGAATTTCGATAAAATGCATCAGATTTTAACCAAATAGTTAAATTTTTTATTATAAAAGGTAAGTTTCCAACCAAAAATGGAATAATTAAATTTTCAGTTTGAAAAATTACTTTTCATCAACAAAAACAAGAATTTTTAACTAGTGAAATTTAAAAAAAGACGAATTTGCAACAAAATATTCAAGTTTTCAAACGAAAAAGTCGAATGTTTTAGAAAACAGTTTAATTTTAAAACAAGAAAGATCTAAGGTAAAGGCACCTATCCTGAGACAAATTTTGAGGGGGGTTTGAGATTTTCATCAATTTTGGAACGATAGTAGAATATATTTTCAAAATGTTTATATAAATGAATTCGCTGACCTTTTCTGAATGCGAAACGCCTATTGAAATTTTTACTTAGTCTAAGCAAAGTTATTATATTTATGAAAAAGCGGAACAACTTTTATGTACCTATTATGAAACAATTTTTAGACTCTTGTACCGGTGTTCCATAATGCATGTCCCTATTATGAAACAGCAAAGAAATGTGTTTTCTTATATGATTATGGCTTATTTTATATTATTTTCTATATTCAATCGAACTAAATAGTGCAGTGTACTTTTATTTCAATCGTCCATAGAGATAAATAAATTAAATAAAAGTTTTCGTCAAAATTGACAAACCTAACCGAAAAAGGGTAGTTTTCGTGAACGAAGTAGATTAAATTTTATTCTTGCTCAAAAACGTTTGTTATGTGGAATTAATTTTTATTTAGGTGGATGAAAAAGAAGAAAAAACCACGAAGGCTAAAGTCAAATCTTAATAAACTTGGTCACAGTAAGTGTACATGAAATATTAGACTTAGTACCCCACTCGTTTTTTTTTTATTATACTTCATAATAACATCCTATGTTCTGTTGAATAGTCGTCCTTTTTAGTAGAAAATTAATCTTCTTGGTTGACAATTATTATTTTTCCTTGAAAATTCCACAGTTTATTTTAAATTTGTTTTCTCTTTTGACTGAAAAGTATTTTTTTTTAATTGATAACTCAACTATTCTTGAAAATTTGCCTTTTTTGGTTGAATTTAACTGTTTTTTATTCAAAATAAAAATCTTTTTTTATTTATATTTCAATTATATTACATTGTTCGTTAAGGATTCATCTCTTCTAGTTGAAAATTCAACTCCTTCGTTAAAAGTGCAACTCTTTCATTAAAAATTAATTTTTTTCGTTGAAGATTCATGATTTTAATTGAAAATTTAACTGCCTTGTTGGAAATAAATTTTTCCAACTGAAAATTCAACGGTTCCAGTTGAAAATTTAACTATTTTATTACAAATTCGTTTTTTTTTTGTTTGTTATGAATTAGTTTTTTTTTTTAAACTGAAAATTTAACATTCTATTTTTGGCTAAAAATGTATCTTTTTTGGACGACGATTCAACTATTTGGTTGATAATTGATCTTTTTTCTTTAAAAATTGAACTATTTGATGGAATTGTACCTTTTTGGTATAAAATTGTCGTTTCAGTTGAAAATTAATGACAGTGGTTGATAATTGATTTATTTGATTGAAAATCCGTTGTTTTTGTAAAAATTAATTTGGTTAACTTACCATTTGAATATTCTATTTTTGGTTAAAAAGTCATCTTTATTTTTTTGTAAGATTCAACTATTCGTTAAAAATGCATCATTTTTAATTGTAAATTCAACAATTTGATTGCAAATTCATATATCATGTTGAAAATTTTTTTTTTTTAGAAAATTATTCTTCATGGTTGAATATTAATCTTCTTGATTGAAAATTCAACCATTCCAGTTAACGATTCATCATTTTAGTTCGAAATTCAATTATTCCAGTTGAAGATTCATCATTTTATTTCAAAATTTCTCACTTTGATTAAAAATTAAACTATTTTGTTTAAAATCTGTTTCTTTTTTAAAATTAATTTGTTTTACTGAAAGTTTAAGCATTATATAATAATAACATAAGTTATATTAATATAATGAAATACACATTTTATTGCAAAAGTTCCTTTGTTCTATAAATAGGAGCAAACGTTGAAAACGAGTCCGTCGATATGAAACACCCACGTTTCTCCTTTCCATAAATACGGACTGTCTTAAAAAAGGTGTACGTATTATTAAACAACTAATTAATAAATGAAGTTGTCTCCAAATGAAGAAAAAGTGCAGTAATCTCAAATCTATACACCTTAGGCTGTCATTTAATCTATTACACATGTGAAATAATCGAAATTCGTGAATACACGAGATAAAATAAATTATAGGTATTAAGCCTTCTGACTCGGATAAATGGCAATCAATTTTCCCGAGTTTGGAGGTTACATGATTAAAATTATTTTTCAATGTTCAAAACTTTAGAAACATACTTGCTTTTTATATAGATGAGAAGCCTAACTTTCATACGTACTAATATAATAATTTTTACTCAAAAATGTACTTTTAAATTATTTATAAATCGAATTATTTGTCAAACTGTTTCATAATTGGGGCATGTTTCATGATAGGTACCTTTACCTTATTTACAATAAAAATGTTTTTTTTTTCAATCAATGTCATAACCAAGCATCTCATTCCTCTAGTACGTGTCAATTATTGGCTCATTCGGAAAGTTATGTCGTTTTTGCGCACGAATTTCAGAGATTTAATTAATACAAGTAACAAACTTCAATCAATGATGGATAGGCTGTTTTTTATTTTTCTAATAATTGAATGTTTATAGTAGCATCAGCTGCGAGGGTCATTAGCGACTGTACTATAGGGTTAATTATAAACTGTGGGGTATTTGTGGAATGGTATAATAAGGGATAGAAGCGAAGCTTCCTGAAAAACACATCCAGCGTCGCTTCCTGCTTTGGGAATCGAACCCGCGCCGTAGCTGCCAAGGCTTGGCTATTTTGTTCGATAACCTTTCTCCATCTTTCGGTCAGCTGCATCATTCCTCGTTCGAAGAAGGCTTGTCTTTTATAGGCAAAAAACTGAATCAATTTATGAAAATGGCAATGTATAATAATGGAAACTGAGTTTGACTTTCAAAATAATTCTTTTGCATTATTTGAAACCAAATACAAATCCGAGGTTTTTCAGTAATAATAAATATTGCTAAAATACCTTTTCCCTACAAAATGATCATTACGGAGAATCACGCATAACAGAAAATATCGAATAGCATACATTGTTTGTTCCTTCCAAAATATATATTTACGTTTGTTATTTAGTTAGCTAAACGTGGATAGTGGATATGCACCGAGTTTTTCGCATCGTGTTTTAATTGCATCGCAAAGGATTAAAGCAACGCGGATGCGAAACGAGGTGGGATTAACCAGAGCCGTGAGATAGAATAGAACTGCATCGCGCATTGACATCACATACTTAAGTTAAACAATTACTTGACACACCGCAGTAGACACCTCGCTATAATTTTCATGAAAACATAATGAACGAAACGAGACAAATGTTCGGCTCTAGTATAATCCCGGAATACTGTCGAACAGGAATTTTGAATTAAATATACAGCTTACATAATAATTTGTACTTTCACAAATTAGGTCACTTTAGAAAACATAAGCCCAGAAGTCAGTTAACCAATTATTGTGCTAGAAAGTGTAGATATATAGATGTAGTTCATTTATTTATTGCTAAGCTGATTTATTTATTTCTGAGTACAATAGGAGCACCATTAGCATACTCACAATTTTTCCAAATGAACCAGATAAGCAGCATACAATAGAATATGGACTTCATTCCAATTGCACGGGATCAGCTTTAACGTAATGAATAGACGGCTTTCTTCAATATTCTTCCGAACAACACTAGGTTTCAATGCTTCATGTCGATATATAACAAACTACGAGTATGAGAGCAAGGGATACATTATCTATGATCACTTATACAACCACTATCTAGATTAAAGATTAGATTTGTGATGAAACAGATTGCTTAGATTAGATAAGATTAGATTAGTGATCTAGATAGTCAAGAAACATCTATAGTTATCCAAGGATAATTTTATCTTGACAGCTATGACAGCAAAAATTCAACGTAAACTACTCATCCCTAAATTCGCAGTACATATTGCTGTTGGAAAATTCGGATGACAAAACCTTACGTTTGAACCAGGATTCAGTTGGAGTGCGAACATCATCTTGTGAATATCAAAAGATTAAAGTGAATAATTAAGCTTTTGTTGATACTTCTAGGGTTTAGCAAGTAGATATTTAGCTTGTTTATTTCACCCGGATGGTGACTATGTTTGTAGTTCCGTTCTAGTGAATTATTCTAAGATTCTTCACTCAACTGATTTAGATATTCCATACGTTTTTGATCTGTTTAAATCAGAAGTGGATTTAGGATTCGCGTAACTTTGATTGCCAATATTCACTTGACTTCAAATGTTTCTATTTTTCAGTACCTCCTAGATTTGAACTGCATCAGTGAAACTGGAGATCTTCACAAGTGAATCGTATAGTTAGGAACTTCAGAGAAGTTAGGAACCCTTAACTCAAGAACTGTTCCGGCGTTCACTCGGTTGGAATAAGCAATCCTGACACTTTTATCGCACCAGTCCGAAACTTTCGAAAGAGACACTTCGGTGGACTTTGTTCTCGGCGGACATTAAATGCACAAATTTATTTGTACGCTTCAGCTGCACGCGAAGATACACTTTTCTGCTCATACGAATCGATTAAGAATTTACGATCTTGCCCCAGTGCAGACGGTGTGTCGTGAAATTTTATGCGGGGGAAGATAAACGTATCTGCCGAATACTATTAACGATCAAAAGAAGCTTCCTTTGTTTATTTTTCATGATGTTATTTTGTATTTTATTGAAGCTTGCTACGATAAAGAAAAGTTAGAAAATACAGAAAAACACTGAAAAAACATAGAAGATTTAATGTGAATGGTAGATTAGGGGCTGTTCAAAAACCATGTCACACAAAGCTGGAACCCCCTATGATGAAATCATAAATAACCCCACCCCTTTTTTGTGTCAACATTTTTTAATTAATTTCATTTGGTGAAGGCTTGAAATAAAACTCAAAATACACAGACAGAATATTTTAGCAGACTTCACAGCCCAACGTGCTAGGTCTCAAAATTGGAGAAATGGAGTGATTTTTCACGTGAACAAAATAGTTGAATCTTCAACCAAAAGAGATGAATTTTCAACGAAAGAGAAGTTTTCAAGCTAAAAAGTCGAATTTAAGAAAAAATTGACTTTTAAAGCGGCAAGGATGATTCTTCAACCAAACTAGTCAAATTTTGAACAAAACAAGTAATAAATTTTTAACCAAAAAGTTGCATTTACAAACAAACAGCTGAACTCTCAAGCAAAAGGGACGAATTTTTAACAAAATACTCGAATTTTTATCTTTCATAGATAAATATTCAACCAAGAGGTCAAATTTTTAAACAAAAAAAGAATCAACTCCAACCATTGACAGTTGCATTTTCAACCACTTAGTTGAACCTTCAATCAAAACGGATGAATTTTCCACAATATATTTCAATTTTTAACCAAATTGTTGCAATTTTCAAACTTCAAATCTGAATTTTCAACTAAAACGTAGAATTTTTAAAACAAAAAAGAATTAAGTTCAACTGAAAACAGTTCAATTATTAACAAAATAGTCGAATTTTCAAGCAAAAGGGATAAATCCTCAATAAAATAGTTGCGTTTTCAACTAAATAATTACATTTTCATCCAGATGGTCGAAGTTTTGAACAAAAGATATCAAATTTCGGGCAACAATAATGGGAAATTGTACCAAATAGTTGAAGTAAGGAGCAAGAAAGACGAATATTTCAGAAAAAGGTTAAATTTTCAATAGAATAAAGTGAATAAAAAAAAACCTTGTTTAATTCTTAAAAAACTATTGAATTTTCAACAAAATAGTTAAATGTTTAACTTGAATGATTAACAGCCAGCAAGACAAAATAACTTTTAACGGAGACGTTTTTAAAAACGAATTTTCAATAAAAAATGATGAGTTCGCAACATGAAATACAAAGTTTAAATTGCAACCAAGGTAATATTCTGATTTCAAATCAAAAATAACCTGATGTAACTAAAAAAAAAGTACTCGGTAGAGAGAAAAATTTCAACCAAATTGTTGAACATTAAACTTAAAAAGGCGAATTTGCTAAAAAATAGTTAAATATCTAACCTAAAAATATGAGCATTCAACCAAAGAGTTAATTTTCTACCAAATAGTTGGAATGCTGATTGAAAACAATCAATTCTTAACATAAAATAGAAAAATTGAACGACCAGTAGAAAAAATTAATTTTCAACCAAAAAAAAAACTAATTTCTATCGAATTAGTTCAATTTTCAGCCAAAAAGATGGATCTTCAATTGTTCAAATAAATTTCTAATAAAGTCAGTAGGAGTTTCCTTTTCTACCAAAAAATACGAATTTACAACAAAAGACATCAATTTTTACTTGAATGTATTAATTTAATCCAAAAATTGTCAATTTACAACCAAAAAAGGAAAATCGAATTATCATCCAAAGAAATGGATCAGTAACTAGTAGAATACATTTTGAACAAAGAAGTTCAACTAATAAAATACATGCATTTTAAACTAAAAACAATCAATTAGGCGACAAAAATAAATTAGTTTCATTTTCAGGAGAAAAATAAATTTCCAGCGAAATAGTTCAATCCTTAACCACTAAAATGAATTTTCAACAAAATAGCTGAACTTCCAACCCAGTAATTGAATTTTTAACCAAAGAGATTAATCATTATTGAAAAATTTAATAATTGAATATTCAACTAAAGCGATCATTTTTCAACTAAAAATAGAATATTAGCTCAGTAAAAAAAAAAATAATTTTCAACCAAATAGTAGAATTTTTGAATGAAAGTGATGAATTCCGAACCAAAAATAAAATAGTAGACTTTTTAATTGAAAAGAATTACTACCAACGAAAAATAGTGTGATTTTCTTATTGGCTTCTATCAATTCATTTTACATTTAATTCAAAAAACAAAACAAAAAAAGAGAAAATTCATTTTTTCAAGCATTTCAAAAAATTGTTATTCACGTTTATATTTTCCATGTGCGATGTTACTTTCTAGGTTAAACCTTTCCCCCTTACTTCATAAATCGTCACAAAACTTTTTATCCCCCTCCGCGGAAAGTGTGATGTAGTTTTTGTACGGTCCCTCATTATATATAATATTTTCTTTTTAATACAAAAAAATCCTTTCTAATGAGCTACAATTCACCTTTATTTTATGAGCATCGCTCTTTACACGCCAACATGTGGTGAGCAGCAAAATCTCACATACACATACATACACATGAGTCAATTTAAAAATTGTAAAGACTCTACTGAAAAAGAAATGAGGAAAAATTAATCTTGTGGACAATTTTTAGATAAATTTCTTTACATGGGTGGTTACATCGTAATATAAAAGCTTTTAGCTTAATTTCCTTAAAACACAAGCAGTTATTTGCTTTCGCTTGGGCTCTTCTTACCCATAATAGGGATGTAATCGAATGTCGATAAAGTTCTTGCATCAGCTAAAACAGGGCTTTCGAATAAAGCCTCTCGGAGCTTCGAACAGGTATTACTATAATTTCCCACGGTAAATATTTAGTTTCGGTTTGATGGTGAGACTTGGTACTCTTCAGCCTCGTTACGAGATATCTGTATAGAAACGCGGAGGTCCTAAGACGAAGAGGTTTCGATCTTGAGCGACATAATGATATTGTTTTCGCAGCTAATTGTTTAAAAGCTAAGCAAACGAAGGTTGGTATTATGCAAAAGGAAGAACGGAGACAATTCCAGAGTCAATATTGAATTATGAATTTATTAGCTCACAGTCTCCGCGGGAAGGGCGGTGAATAAAAGAGAGCAAAAGACAGAAGCTTTCAGCTTTTCAGAGGAATCCTCGCTGCCGTACATAGGCAGTAATTTTATCGAGCTAACGCGTGCAGCGCTTTCGCCAATTGGCTGAATCTTTTTTTTTTATTTTACCCCGCCTCTGTAATAACGCCCTACGGTGCTAGCCCGTAAGTTCAAAGCCCTCATATCGAGCGAAACTCACAGGAGATCCAAATAAAGGAGCATCTCATGCTTCTTCCTTCCTTCCCTTCATCGTCAACACTTGCAATTTTTTCATTTCCTCAGCTGGATACTTCTTCGCTATAACGTAATTTCCGTTTTTCAATTATCCATTCATAACTAGAAAGCAACTCTCCGATGAATGAACAACTTGATTACTTTTTAGCAAGTCAAGATTACTGATCTATCTATCTGATGATCTATCTTCTATTTTCCCTATCCATAAATAAAATACAGAGATGGATAATAAATTTCATGAAGATTCAAATTACCATAGTAAGGTGGGCTTTGAAAGTAGTAGATAATGTAGATTTATTTTTTAATGTTCTTTTATATGAGAATATTTAAATGAGGTGGCTGATTATTGGGGACCAGCCAACAATTCTATCGATAGAATTGACATAGGCGTATCAAGATTCACTCCTGTCAATCACAGCCATCAAAACCACGAAAATGTTAAACTGAAAATCGATTTTTTCTACCTTTTTCGGATAACTCGGAAAATTTTTTACTAATTTGCATGAAAAAATTGAGCATCAATGACAAATAAATAAAAAAGTTTTATGCGTGAAACTTAGGCTTAAATTGTATACTGTTTTCGAAAAATGCCGCAGTGAGGTCTGCGAAAGTGGCTACAATAATACTCGAAAATTTCATTTCCAAGTTGAAAACTAAAAAGAACTACTTCCTTAATTTAAAAATACCAGAAGAGGTATTCTAGGGGCTTGCCATCCTTGGCTATACTGAAAAAAACAAGGTTAAGTAAGATTGCAACCTTACCCCCTTCCGAGGAGCCAAACACACCCTTACCCCCTTTCCAGTTGCATTTCGTTTAATTGTTTGAAAAGTGAATTGTGCTAGATTTGTGCTAATTTTTGTAAAAGACGCTTTTCCAAAGAATCGAAAATTACGGGCACAATTTTTTAAAAACGTTTTTTTTTTTTGCTAGCATCATAACTGATTACTATCGCAGAACGAAAGTTCATGCTAGGCGGCTCGAAGTACATACAATTTTGTGCAGTAATGTAGAATTCCCAAAACACAACCATTTTGAAGAAATATAACATTTTATTATTCCGCAGAATTTACACATGTTCTGAATTCTGTTAAATGAAAATAATTTTTCTCAAACCAAATTCTGTAAGACCAATAAATCTCATATTATAATCCAATATATCAAACTAAATAAATATACAATATCGAAAAATAATAAAATGTAGAAAAACCAAAAATTGAGGTGTGGCAATTTTTAATCAAATTTAACATTAAAAAACCGTATGAGCCTCAACAAAATTGATTACACTCTTGTTGAAAAAGGTATTTTTTGGTAGAAAATGAATCTACCTGAGTGCAAATTGATCCTTTTTGATTGTAAATTAATCTGCTTTGGTTGCGGATTTGTATATTTTGTTGAAAATTCATCATTTTTGATTTAATTCAACTCTTTTTTATTTCAAATTAAAATCGCATTTGGTTAGAATACCAACCATTATGTATGTTTCATTGAGAATACATGCCTTTTTAGTGAAAAATCAACAATTTTGTAGAACATAGAATTATTTCGTTGGAAATGAAATTTTTTAATGAAAATTCCTATTTCTGGTTGAAAATTCAGCTTTTTCGCAGATAATTCGTTTTTTTGACTTCACTATCCGATGATTTCGTTGAAAATGTTGTTCATATTTTATTCAAAATTCGTCTTTTTTGATCGGGCGTTAATTTTCATGGCGGACAATTCCTCTTTTGGTTAAATATTTTGCTTTATTTGTAAATTCAAGATTATCCTGTCCAAGTTGAAAAATCCAACTTTTTGCTAGAAAATTCACGTATGTAACTTACTAAAAATTTGTCTCTTTCAGTAGAAAATTGATCTTGTTTGTTGAGAATTCATCTTTTTGGTCGAGGATTCAACGATTTTGTTTGAAAATTTTTTTCATTGCATTCAATTTGTTGAGAATTCCTTTTTTTTTTGTCAAAAATTAATTTCGTTCACTGAAAATTTGAAGATTCTATTTTTAGTTGAAATTTTAACTTTTCTTGTTGAAAATTCAACTATTTGATTTGAAAGTTTATATTTCTTCATTGGAAGTTAACTCTCTAGTTAAGAATTAGCACTTTCGAAGAAAACTAATTTCCTTGGATATAAATTATCCTTGCAAGTTCAAAATGCAGCTAATTGGTTACAAATTCAACTATATGTTGAAAGTTTGATTATGTTGTTGAAAGTTCAACTATTCCTTGAAAATAATATTTTTTGGTTAAAAATCCATCTGGTTTATTGAAAATTCGTTATTTTCAATTGAAAATGTATTGATTATGGTGAAATAGTCGTCTTAATTAGATGAAGTTTCTCATTTCTTTGTTAAAAATGAACTTTTTTGTTGAAAATTCCATTCCTTGGCTTAAAATTTTAATAGTCTTCTGAAACATTTATCTCCTTGGCTCGAAAATTCAACTACTTAGTGGCAAATGCAACTGTTTTATGTTGAATATTAATTTTTCTTGTTTAAAAATTCGATTTTGTGGTTAAAAATACATCGTTTATGGGAGAAAGGTGATCCTTCATTGTAGAAGAATTATCTTCGTCTGTTAAAAAATCATCTATTTGGTTGCTGATGCAACTGTTTGGTTAAAAATTAATTTTTGTTTGTAGAAAATTTGGCATTTTGGTTTTGAACTTCATCTCTTTTTGTGGAAAATCTTTTTTGGTTAAAAATTCAACTACTTAATTTAAAAGGAAATATATTTCGACCTTGAATCTCAGGAATTTAAAGCTAAAATTGGTAACGTAGTTTTCGGACAGCCTCTAAGTGGTGTCTTCTAAAGTGGTTCTGAAAAGCATGACGGACAGTAATATAAGCATACTAGTATGCTATTATGCATAATACAATGATTATTATAGTACAGATATATACTCTAATAGGATGCCTATAGTACAAATATGTAGATAAAATCCGCAGACTCTGCGATCCTGATTGGACGATGCTTGAAGGGAAATTCATAGACTACATGTATATATGTGAATACAAACAAAGTAATCATTAACAAACATCTGCGATAGGAAGATCGCCACTGGCAGGGTGAGATGCTTTTAGGATATGTGGTTGCAGCGCAGCCCAGCCCGTGCATAGGATAACCCAGCAAAATTATCGATGTTGTTTATGTTTTGTCGAAGCGTACGAAACTCCTCTGAAAACATAATCTTGGATAAGGGATTAATCATACAACCTGTAACATGTATTTAAAATTCGATTGAAACAAAAAAATAAGGGGCTGTTCAAAAACTACGTCACACTGGTGAGCACACTTTTCGAGCCAAATGGTCGAATTATTAAAAAAAAAGATTAAACTTCAACCAGAATCAGTTGGATTTTCATCCAAATAGCTGAGTTCACGAGCCAAACGAGACTTTGATTTTAAATGAAAAACACTTCAATTTAACCGATTAATATCATGTTTCTATCGAACGAGATGAATTTCCAACCAAGAAAGATTTTTTCTCATCCAAGACAGGAAAAATGTCAACCAAAGTATTGAATTTTCAAGACTAATTCAGTTGAATTTTTAACAAAATACTTGATTTATCTATCAAAATAATAGACTTTTCAACCGCAAAATATAATTTTCCTACAAAACAGTTGAATTTTCAACAAAGGCGTTCATTTTCAACTGAGTAGTTGATATTTGAACTGAAAACTATCAATTTTCAACTAAATCTGGAATAGTTCAATTTGCAGTTCAAGAAATTGCTTTTCAATCAAAAAAGCTAATTTTCAACAAAATAGTTAAATCTTGAATCAATTGATTCAAGATTTAACCATTGTTAACAAAATGAATTCTTCACGTTTTAGTGTAAATTTCAACCAAGTAGCTGAATTTTCAACTGAAAAAGATAAATTTTCAATGAAGAATTTAATAGTTGAATTTCCAACTAGAATCAATATATTTTCAGCTAAAAGTGGATAAGTTAAATTTTCAGATAATTCAATCTTCAACTAAACGCGATCAATTTTCAACTCAGACTGGAATAGTTAAATTTGCAGTTAAAAATATTTCTGCAACAGAAAAAAAAAAAAAGAATTTTCAACAAAATATTTGAATCCTAAATCAAAAATAAGAATTGTTTAAATATTAGCTTAAATTTCAATCAAGTATTTGAATTCTCGACCAAAAATTCTCAATGAATATAACAGTAAACTTTTCAGTTAAAAATAATGAACTTTGAACTGAGAATATTTCAATTTTATTATTGGTTTTTATTCATTCAGTACACATATAAGTAAAGAGAACAAGAAAAAGGAAAATTTGGTTAAAAACAGGGAAAAAGAAGAAATTCTTTTAAAAATTGGGGAAAAGGTCTGTATTTAGACCCTTTGCTCGAAAAGTGTGCTCGCCAGTGTGACGTAGTTTTTGAACGGGCCCTTATTTTTTGTTTCAATCGAATTTTAAATACATGTTCTCTTTACTTATATGTGTACTGAGTGAATAAAAACCAATAATAAAATTGAAATATTCTCAGTTCAAAGTTCATTATTTTTAACTGAAAAGTTTACTGTTATATTCATTGAGAATTTTTGGTCGAGAATTCAAATACTTGATTGAAATTTAAACTACTATTTTAACAATTCTTCTTGTTGATTTAGGATTCAAATATTTTGTTGAGAATTCTTTTTTTTTTGTTGCAGAAATATTTTTTAACTGAAAATTAAACTACTCCATTCTGAGTCGAAAATTGAACGCTTTTATTTGAAGTTTGAAGTATCTGAAAATTTAACTTATCCACTTTTAGCTGAATATATATTGATTCTAGTTGGAACTTCAACTATTAAATTCTTCATTGAAAATTTATCTTTTTTAGTTGAAAATTCAGCTACTTGGTTGAAATTTACACTAAAATGTAAAGAATTCATTTTGTTGATTTAAGATTGAACTATTTGGTTGAAAATTAGCTTTTTTGATTGAAAAGCAATTTCTTGAACGGCAAATTGAACTATTCCAGATTTGGTTGAAAATTGCTAGTTTTCAGTTCAAATATCAACTAATCAGTTGAGAGTGAACGCCTTCGTTGAAAATTCAACTTTTTCGCAGGAAAATTATATTTTGAGGTTAAAAATTATTTTGGTAGAAAAATCAAGCAGTTTTTTGAAAATTCATCTAAATTTGCCTTTTTGTTCGAGAGAAAATCTTTCTTGGTTGGAAATTCATCTCTTTCGATAGAAACTTTATATTAATCGATTCAATTCAAGTGTTTTTCATTTAAAATTAAAGTCTTGTTTGGCTCGGAAACTCAGCTATTTGGATGAAAATCCAACTGATTCTGGTTGACGTTTAATCTTTTTTGTTTAAGGATTCGACCATTTGGTGGAAAATTTATTTCTGTATAATGAAAATTCAAATATTTCGATGAAAATTCGTCCCATTTGCTTGAAAGTTCAACTATTTGATTGTCAATGCAATTTTGATGTTGATAATGATTATACAATTTTTTTTTGCTTTACAGTTCATATTTTTTGGTAGAATAGTTCTTGATTAAAAATTAATTTTTCTCATTCGAAAATTCAATGCAATCTGAAAAGTTCGTCTGTTCAGCTGAAAGATTTTTTTGAAATTGCAACTATTTGTAGTTGAAGCTGAATCTTTCTTTCTTTTGAAATTCCATCACCTGGTTGAAAGTTCATCTTTTCAGATTGTAAATTCAATTATTTGGTTGAAACTTCTACTACTTCGTTAAAAATTCGTTTCTCTCGCTTGAAAGTTCAACAATTCGGTTAGAAATGTAACTGTTCGGTCTGAAATCATTTATTTTATTGTAGAAAATTCAGCTATTTGGTTAAAAAGTTCATATTTTTGTGTATAAAAGTCAACTGGTTTCTGAAATATTCGACTTTTTAGCTTAAAAACTCAAATCTTTCGTTTGAAAATTCATGTCTAATAAATTTTGACTCGAAATCTTAATTGTTGTGTACTGAATCCAATATTGTAACATTACCATGAGATCAATTTGATTTCAAAATAATTTATTTTCCTATTTCCGTGACAAAGTCGCCCTATTTCCATTGTTTTGAGAGTATGTATTTTGTGTTATGAAGTCTGATAAAATAGTAAGTTTGTATGTTTTGTGTTTCATTTGAGGCGTTTATCAAATTAAATCAAAGAAAAAAAATTTGAGTCACAAAGGGAAAGGGTTTTTTTTTATGTAGATCATCACATAAAAAAAAGTTTTCAAAATAGCGTGGCGTAGTTTTTGAACAGCCTCTGGAAAAACATAAAGTTGAATGCATCAAAGGTCCTTTGTTCCACCAAAAAACAATCACATCCAAAAATATTTCTCAAAAACGTTTGACGAAAATAGTAGACCAAAGAGAGAACACGAAATGTTCAATTCTTCCTTTGACTATCTGCTAGCAGGAAATTAACCATTGGCTATTCGTTCGACATTCAGGAAATTTCTGAAATTCCTGGAGGTCTCTCCCAGTCCACAGCTACTAACATGTTCGATTTTTCACTTCAAGGTAAAAAAAAGGAATCCCGCACGACCGGATTACATTTAGAAAGGAAACTCTCCGGTGGCAAATGAAGCCAGATACATATTCAGTTTTTGCTGACACTTTAGTTCAGGTGTACAACAATCAATTTGGATTTCAAATACTGAAAATTGTATCACCATATCATTTTTAGCTCCTTCATAATTTTAAATTTCACATGCAAATCTTTGACTGACAGATGTCAATTTGCAGTATTCAACATTGTAGCTTTTGATAATTGTAGAATGTGAAATTGAAAGCATTGATGGGTATGCATTGTGCACTTTTTAATTGAAAAATTGTTATTTTTAGCTCCGCAAACTGAAATAATTTCATATTTGAAAATTGTGCAGGAGAAATGGACAAGGATAGAATAATTGAGCACCATTGAATTTCATATTTTGAAGTTTGTGGGATTGTACAATATTACGAGACTTTTTGATTTTATACAATTGAAATATCAGAACTTTCAAAATAGTACAATCAAAATGTGTAGAACTATAATGTTTTAAATGTGCAATTGTTCTCAAACAATGATAATTTGACAAATTGAAAATAAAGTTTGAAGAATGGTTCACTCTCAAAATCAAAACGTTGCAGACTGTTCAAATATGCAATACTGAACCATTTTTTAATCTTAAAATACTTGAAATTCAATTCAATTTAATTTCATAATTTTCAGAATCAAGAATCAAGAACTAACAGCTATATAATGAAAAATATAATCGAAATTCAACTATTTCACTTACTATAACTTCCAACCTAATGCAGCAAAATTATAAACTCTCGCTTCAAAATCTTCTACATTCCATTTCTAAATTTGAGGAAATCATTTTTGATATTCTGATTTTTTTAAATTTTCTCTTCCTAGAAAGCTTTTTTCCAAATTTGAAAAAATCTACATTTTATTTTAACTTTCTCGAAATCTAAGGAAAAAGCAAGCTGAAAACAGCCACATTTTGTTCTATCTCCTTCAGCAATATTACTAAAGTGACAACTATATGGAATTAATAGCGATTTATAAGGATGACCCATCTACAAACTCTGTAACCTAAATTGTGAAATTATTTTCCGATGATAATAATTCTTACATATTAAACTTTTATTATTTCAATGTTTCTTCGAATATTCTGTCTACATGGAGATTTGTTGAATCTACGTTCCTCAGGGAATCAATCAGCGTTTGATTAATTTCCTAATGCGGCACGCGAAGGCACTAAAGCATGACGATGCCAAGATCTTCTCAAAGCCATGGAAAAGTTCCTGTGAGTTTCATAACTCTTTCAATTGGTATTCGCTGATGAAATACTATAAAGTTCCTTAATCCATAGTTGCAGAAACTGAGGATAACAAAGATCACCCGTTCCTACAAATTGAAATGAAACTTTGGGCCATTTTCCTCTCCTTCGAGCGATAGGGAAGTGTTGAGAAGTTCCCTTTGGATATCGATGATTCAATGCGATTCTGCATATCAATGGCAACAAGGATGAAGTCGTTTGCTGATAGGTTCAAAATTAGATTCAATATCTCGAAGAAATAAGGCGATTTGAGGGAAGAAATAAAAAAAATAAATAAGGGACCGTCCACGAACAGCACTGCTAATTTTGGACTACCCCCGGATAGCTAAACACGATTTTCACGTTTATTCCGAGTTTTTACTGAGTTTAGTTGCCAACCTGTTTATCAACTTGTTCTATGCTCTCATCGTCTGAGGCAATGTTCTATACTGTTTTCTGACCCTTTCCTTCAAGCGTTATAATTTTTATTTCATTCGCGGTTATTTTAAGGCTCATCTTCCTAATGCTGGTATACAGTCTGCTCAATATTGTACGCTTTCGATTGAGTCTTGCATAACTCTGAAATTAAAATAAATAACTCTGACCAACGCACCTTCAAGGATCCGAGATCCACAGATTCATCGTCAAGGAGGGCTATTTTTAGACTCTTGTCAATAAATGTAATAAGAAGTCAAGAGGCCATAACGCATCCTTGCCTAAAACCTTGTCTAATATCGAACCGTTCACTCAGGGTCAATTTTATCTTACAAAGCTCTCTCTGTCCAAAACTTACTTGTATCCACCTCATAAAAGACTTTTTCTAGATCGAAAAAAAAAACAGAAAAGATTTTTGTTTACCCTCAAACTTTTTTCTGTTATTAGTCTCAAGCAAATGTCTGATCCGCAAATGATCTTCCCGGCATAAGTCCACTTCGGACTTCCCAGATCGTTTCTTCTGTAATTTTCATTACCTTACGAATAAGTATTTTCGATTATATTTCACTTACGGTATTTTATAAGCTGATATCCCTGTAATTATTGCAGCTGCTTTAATCTCCCTTTCCCTTGTGTATAGGGACGATGATCACCTATTTCCAGTCATCTGGAACTTCCCCCATCTCGATAGATAAATTTATTAACTAGCACAGCCCTGCAAGGTATATAGCCACCATTGTATTTAAGCGTTTCAGCGTTCATACAATCTACACCAGCAGTCTTATCATTCTTCCAGTTCTTGATTATATCTGTAATCTCAGAGATACTAATTGTTTGAACCGGGTTATCTGACGTATCGTTTTCTATTAAAGGCCAAATTCTATGAGAAATTAACGAAATGCATAAGTGTCTGCTTTGTTTTTGAAAATCAACTTTTGATTTTCCAATCAAATCGTCACAACTATAATTTTGATTTTTATAAAGGCTAGTGTCTAGTCATCCCGAAAAATTAGGGGGGTTGGACCAATATTATTTATGTGGCCAGTCACAGGGGTGCCTTCCCATCCCCCACCCGAAAATTCGGCACGACTAGCCAAGCTTATCAAAAAATATTGCACTGATCATCCTGAATTTCGGGACGACGAGACACTCCGTTTTATAAAACTTGTTGACGGATTTCAAATAATGAACGAAAATCTTCCACTTTTGCGCACGTAGGATATCAAACTTTTTCTCTCTCTCTTTGCTTTTTTAGAGATACATGCAGTTAAAGATGTTACGAAAAGGGTAAAAAATAACTCACTTTCCTCTTCTATATAACAAATCGTAACAAAACACAAGTCCGCTCCCTCCTTTTTAAGTTTACCTTATAAGTCAACACTCCCTAAACCCTTTTCCAGACCACTCTCAGCGCGTGCACTTTGCGGCTGATACACTTCAAAGGAATTTTTTCAATCGGTTTCCCTTATTTCGTGATTCAGTGAGCAAACAAAAATGCCGAAAAAGATCACAGTTTAACTTTCCCCCTAGTTTCTGCGGCATTCGTTCAGACATTCGGTGCCAAAGTCAAATCAAAAGTTATCCTGTATTCTGGTTCGCGAAGGGTGGTTCGGGTTTTCGGAGGTGAAACCTGTTTCCGGGTGGGAAACCGCTCGCAAGCATGCAGCAGCTCCTCAATCCCCTCTCTAACCCTTTCCACTGCATTTCATCCCTTTTCCCTCAACCTTTCTCTCTTCCGCCAGGACGAGCTCCAGTAACCGTCGTTCCAAAAGCCCACTAGGTAAAGTTGTAAGTAGCGCTTTCGCCCGTTTGATTGCATTAGCTTATTCAACCAAGTTCGGACCGCCTCTTTCCCAGCATCCCGGCTCGCAAGAGTTCTCTCACGTTCTGCTAAATACGCACAGAATGCCACACGCGCATCGACCATTTACCGAGTACCAACCCTTATTCCACAAACTGCTTTACGGCAACAGCAACACTGAACAGATCCCGCCTGATAGTCGGAAATGGCTTTTGATTAGAATATTAATTTATTACTGGAAATGTACTGCTCCAGGCTATTTAGGTTGCTGGCCCAGTACCAAAAGCGGATCCAAAGAGGAGTGATAGGGGTGTTCCCTCTCTGAAATTAAAGAAACCAAATTGAAAATTTGTATGTGATGTGCATAAAGTACATAAGGTCTCTTGATTTCCTTGACAAATTTGTGCCACCTATTTATGATATCTTATTTTTAGTATCTGCCTGATGGCTATTGTAGATTGGAACAAATTTGCGGAACTCGATGGATTGAAAGAAATGAAGGGATTCAAGAATTTCAAAAATTGTGTTAATGCGCCATTTTTTATCCTTAAGGAGCCGTGCATGAATTACGTAATGTTTTTTTTTCCTCGAAACTTTAAATGGCATGACCCCCCCCCCTCCCTCCCTTTTTGTTAGGGGGTCTAAGTTTTTGAAACTTCAAATCGAACTATGGGAGTATTTGGTTAGGTATTAATGTTTCGCATGCATTAACAGTAGTAACCGTAGTTACAGGCGTAACCGCAGTAACAGTAGTTCAACTTGCAAGGAAGAATTTGCAACCAAAAAAGATGAATTCATAAAAGAAAATGTAATAGTTGATATTTTATGTAAGGAAGGATTTTCATTTTGAATCGAAGATATTTGAAATGACCCAAAAAAGACACATTTTGAAGAAAATACTTGAATCCTCAACAAAGAAAGATTCTTTAGGCAATAAAGACAAAAAACTCATCCAAAATATAGAATGTTCTATTCAAAAAGACGAGCTTCCTACAAAACAGTTTAATCTTCAACTAAATAATTGAATTTTCAAACTAAATAGATGAATTGTGAATCAGAAATGAAATAGTTCAAATTTCATTGAAAAAAAAAATTTCCAATCCAAAAACAAATCTTTCAAGGAAAGGTAGAATTTTCTATGAAACTGAGGAATTTACATGACGTAAGACGAATTTATTATACAAAACGGTTGAATTTTCAACCTGAAAATGTGCAGTTTCAACAGCAAAGGTAAATTTGAATCAAATAGTTGAATTTTGAGTGAAAAACATTATTTTCAACCCAAAAAACAATATTACAACAAAATATATAAATTAATAACTGAATAGCTGAATTTTCAAACAAAAATATTAATTTTCTACCAAAAAAGATGAATTATAAACGTAGTACATACATTTTTCACCAAATATTTGAATATTCAAACCAAAAGTACTAAGTTTGAACAATACATTTAAGTTTGAATCAAATGGTTAAATTTTAAGTTTAAAAATCAGTTTTTGCCCGAAAAAGCAATTTTGAACCAAAAAAAATTTTTTTAACAAATTTGTTGGATAGAAAATTAAAAGTGATAAATTTTCAGCCAGATAGCTGAATTTTCTAATAAAACAGATACATTTTCCATAAAAAATGGAGTAGTTAAATCTTCACATGAAAAATGCCACCAAAAAATTAATTTTTCAAAAAGTAGTTCAACTATCAATCAAGAAGATTTATTTTCTACCAGAAAGAACAAATGTTTCAACAAAATATATTTGTTCTCATCTAAGTAATTGGATTTTCAATGAAAAAAAGATAAATTTATCATACAAAATAGAATAATTCAATTTTTAACCTAGATACTTCAATTTTCAAACAACAAGATAAATTTTTAATCAACTAATTATCTAGCAAACAAATCTACCAAACTGCTGAACTTTTAATTTTCAAAACTGATTTTCACCCAAAAAAAGGAAGTTTCAATGAACCATTTTAATGTTTAACCAAACATAGGTATGAAATATCTAGTTATGAATCTTCAAATAAAAAGATTAATTTTTAAGAAAGTAGTTGAACTTTCAACCAAGGATTTGAATTTTCAAAATCAAAAGATGAAATTTCAACAAAAAAATATTCTACTTGAAAACAAAACAATGAATTTAACAAAAAAGACGAATTCCAAACATTACCACTCTTACTTTAAGAAAATAAGTTTTTTTTTTTATAGAGAAATCTCATTTTTTTCATTCAATTAAACATTTACGTTTTAGTTATGAGTAGTCAATTTTCTAAAATAGTTGTCTGTGGAAATGATTATTTTGTCTGAATTCAAATCAATTTCATAATCGACTTAAATTTGAAAAATTCTAATAAAAACAGAAATTGTCAAAAAACGCCAGCAACAGGAACCGAGCCAGAACTTGAACAGATTTTCAACAATTTATAAAATATTTTCAAATTTCTCCCAAACTGACTCGTTTTCCCTAAAATTTAGTGAAATCAATAAAATCCTGTAAAATAGCAAAAATTTCTCAAAAATGTATCAGATTCTTTTTCGACATATCTGAAATTCTTAAAACTTGCTTTTGAAATTTTTTAAGAATCTTAGAAAATTATATTTATAAAACTTTAAAAACAAACTAAAAATAATTTCCTAAAATCAATTTCGGCTGAAATTGAAATGCTTAAAAAATTTTAACAAATAAATAACTCTTCGAAATGATTATGCTAGTTCTAATAAAAAATAATAATGTGTATCAAAATAATTACCATAGAATTTTTTCATGATGGGAAACTCATTGTGTGAAACAGTGGCATGTCAAAGGAACTCGCAATTCGACTCCTCGGGTACGAAGACGAGGCAGCAGACAGTAATTGGGATTTATCTAATAGAGAACGCCATCCTCTTTTATCCAATTTTCACGTTTATCTTGGACGCTCGCCGAGAAATGAAAGAACTTTGACAACTGAAAAGCCCTATCTTGTTAATTTTTAAATTATTGATTACTTTACGATTTAAATAAGCAGAAACTCATTTCACTTCGACAAATTTTATAATCCACCATACATTCCCAAAATAATGGAAGCATTCCTGGGCACATTCAGAGAGGTCTAAAATTTATTAGAGTAAGTCACGTTTAAAAGTAATACTCGAATAAAGTGGAAAAGAATGTAATAATTCGCTGACACTCCTTGAGTTTATGCGAGGTTCATTATCCAGCCACCTCGTAATTCCAGCAACCCTCACTGACAATTAACGCGACGTCACTCGACTTAAGAGTCGTCTTAAGAGATTCCACCCTAAACCCTCAATATTGACATTTAAATTTCGCATTCCAAATCTCTTCAATTTTATGTGCAGTAAAGTTGTCTTTTTTTACGAGAATTCATAATCCTAGAGCCATAAAATTAAAAAATAAATGGCGCCAGGTCTGTCTTTCATTTTGGCTTTAATATACAATTTGGACTGATATTTTATGAATTAAAAAAGTTTCAACTAAATTTCAGTAAAATGCCAAATGCAGTTCAATGGTTCAAGTGTTTAAAGAGTGTTATGAAAATAGGAAAAAAGGGATAAAAAGTTAAAAATACGTCCTGTTTCTGCCAGACTTTTTTTGGGGCGATATTTCTGGAACACTCCCTCTTGGCTTTTCTTTTGGTTCAATGTTTGGCAATGCAAATTCTTGTCCCAAAAGAGTTCATGAGCAGTGTTCCCGCAGAAAATTTTTTGGGGAAAATTATCATGAGATTCATATTTCATAACATTCTGCTGGAATAGAACAAACGTAACAAAAATGTACAAAGCATGCCCTGTTTCAACAGGATTTTTTGGGACATGAATTTTGACTTTCAAGCAATTAAAAAGAATTAAATGTAAGGGACTTCTCTAGTATTTTTGTCGTAAATAAGTCCAGCAGAAATATGGCGGATTTTTTGTCTTTTTTTTATAGTAAGATTCTTTTTGAACAATTTTGGGGCTTTCACAGCGAACCGAGAGCAGAATAAAAATAAGATTCAAAAATTACTTTTAATTACATTTTTTTAAAGTTTATTTGTTTTCTTACTTTTTTGCATTTTGGAATGATCATGAGCATTGGGGTTTCAATAATGAGATATTACCTACAATATCTTCTCTTCATTAAGTGTAATCCAAGAGTATGAAAATATAAAACTAAGAGTGCAAGGAATACGTTTGAGAGGGGTATAAATTTTACACGTTGCTAAACGTCGCCTGACAGGATATGCAGAACAGATACAAATATTAGAAGATATGAGAAGAGTTACTATTCTCACGATTTATTCCATTTTCACGTCAGCGTTTCAAAAAACCCTTTCATTTTACAATATGATTAATAATTATGGAGCATTTTCACAAATTTCATCAGAAATGTCATCTAAAAATAGCAATCGTTATTATAATTATAATTTGTTACTGAACTAAAATATCAGTAAGTATTGAGTTGACTATTCTAACCTATTGAATGAATAGTTTAAATAATTATTTCCAAGTTTTATACAGAAATAGCGATAAAGCGCGATCAGAAAAATAACTTCTGGGACAGACTTTGAAGTGCTTTTCAAAAATCTCAACTTGAATACAGGGGTCGTATAAAAAGTATGGGGAAAAGTTCCGGAAAAATAAATTAATTTCAGATATTGCTACAAAACCTTCAAATTTACTGTACGCTGGTATACTTAATTTAATTTCATGTTACGCATTTTTGCTTCCATTACGTCTATCCTAAATCTGGTACAGATTTTTCTAACTGCATTTTTTATATATTTCTATATTGTTTGACCCTAGGAGCTCGAAAATACAATGTTAACAAAATTTCCCAATATGTTACATTATTCTGTTCACCATATTTCGAAAAGTACAAGAGCTATGATTATGGAATTTGAAAGAACTGTAGCTCCTATTGATATGCATGTCTTATAAGATTTAGAGCTAGATCGGCCATTCTAAAGTGTTTTTTTTTTCAGTTTAGAGATTTCGAAAATAAATTTTACTTTCATTATATGGGAAAAACTTTTTTGATATTCAAAATAAAATGATACAATATCTAGCGTATTTGTTTGCGTTTCCGAGATGCATCGAATTGACCTACCCTTAAAACTTGTATGACTTGCCAGTACCGATTCATGAAGTTTAAAAAAAATGTTTATTCGCTTTATATAAAAAAAAACAGTTCCGATGTTCAAAATACAACAATACTATATGTAGTGTGATTGTTTGCTTTTCCGAGACGCTTCGATAGACCTTTCTTTGAATTTTTCATGACTTATCCGTATGGATTTATTAAGCTCAAAATAAATTATTCATTCTGTTCATTTGAGAGAAACTCTGTTCATATTAGGAATACTACAGTACTGCATCTGAAATTTCTGTTCACGTCTTCGAGACACGTAAAATGACTTATCAAGGAACCATTCTTGGTCTCTTATGATCTAGAAAAACCGATTTATGAATTTAAAAAATAGTTCCTTAATCTTGTTGATATGAAGGAAACGTTTTTAATTAGGAGAATTGGGGAAGCTATGAGGAGGGTACGTGTAGCGACATGAGGAGGAGTAGAGGGGAATGGGAGGCGGATCTGAGTACTCGTAAAAACAATTGAATGAAACTTTTCTAGTAGTTTGTCCTTATTTGGACTTGTCAACAATTTTAAGTAATGTTGTTAGTTTTGCACTGATTTATATCACACCTTGTGATAATTTATTTAATTAGCAGTCAATTCCAGACCAAAGTCATGACACGTGAAACCTTACCCCATACTTCAAGCACGGCAATTCAGTAGATTTATTTCTGTCAACTATTAAGCTTTCAGTTTTTTGAAGAGCTCATGTTTCAGATTATACTTGCGAATAAAAATCAAGTAAATCTAGAAGGGAAACGTGGAAGAGTCGTCGGGATTTCATATGTATTCAAATGGGCATAATTTTTCGCGCCATTCATGGAGATGAAATGAGCTTAACCATTAATTAGGGGTTTTGGTTGGTGGCAGGAGGGCTCCAAGTCGGGCGATTCTGTAGTAATGGGTTATGAGTCGTCAGTGCCATGAGCATATTCCGCTAAATCAAAAGCAGCCCCCGTACAATTCCTCATCGAGTAGGAGGAAGAGTAAAGCTCGCTTCGACGAGGTGGTCAGCTGGGATGAAAAGGGGTGAACCAAGGCAAAAAGGGAAGAAGTTATTTATCCCATACGTCATTTGTTTACAATATATTTCCATCCCTTTTCCTTTTTATATCAATCTACCTCGTGTTTATCTGCTTTGAACTTGATTATTCAATCTAAACTGAGTCAAAGAGTCGAAAGTAAAAGCAATATTTGCCTAATGTAGTAGACGATTCAATCAAATGAAAAACTTTTTTCTTATTTTTGAAAACCTATTTGAATCTCACCGTAAACCGAAGACTTATTGCAGAGAGAAATTGGCATTATGTAAGAAGAGCATTGAGTTTGCATAAAATATTCCCAGGCGAAAATGAAGGAAATTTTAGATTCGTTCTCCGACATTTCGAAAAGATCAGGATTGAAAAGTGGGATTTATGCCGATGGATATTTATCTTTTTTAAATGGAAAATTTATTTTCTTCTTTGAGACTCAAATTTTATCTGTTTGGTGGAAATTATCGTAATTTGTTTGGGTTCTGGAACAGGTCCCAGTGATTAAAATTAATCCAGTGTGTCAGTGTGCACAGGAATCTAATATTCGCATCCACGGTAATTAGAACACTGACCAATTGCAACGCGTGTCCTGAGTCGTAAAGTACAATTGGCACGTGACAAACATTTTAATGATTTAACGATGCCGATGTTCAAGCCACCCACAGTGGATGATCCAAAGTTTAGCAAAATTAAGATTAATGAACACATTCACAAAATCTTTTTTGCAAAAATGATGACGATTGGATAAGTTTTTGATTTTCACTCATTTTTATAACTTATTTTTAGTTGTTAAAACAATTCTAATTTTCTTCAACAATTGATTTCTAGAGAAAATAGCAAAATAAGTATATATTATAGGTGATTTAAGTATTATATAGAATATCGAAACTTGAATATTTTTATGAAACCTTTTGTTAAGAATTGGTAATTCCCATTAGTTTGCAATAATATTTAAATTTTCCACCGAAATATGAATTTTCAGAAAAAAGTGAATTTTAAATAAAAAACAGATAAATTCAACAAAAAATGACAAATTTTCAACTAGAATTTTCTAAAGGAATTGAGTTATGACAAAAAACCGAATTTTTGCGAAAACTTTCGAAATTTCAACTAAAAAGATGGATTTTTAATATTTTACTAAAAAAGATGAATATTTAACAAAACAGGTGAGTATGCAACCAAGTACTTAAATTTTTAAGCAGAAAGATGGATTTTCAATTTTTTAACAAAGAAGACGAATTTTTAACGAAATGGTTGCATTTTAAACCAAATAGTTGAATTTTCAACAAGAATAAATAATTTTTCACAAAGTGTTTCGACTTTAAAACAAGTAGTAGGAGCAGAAGTAGAGGCTTCATTATAAATAAAAATCAATTGAATTCTACAAAAAATTTATAATTTTCAACAAGCTACATGGACATGAATTCTGATCCAAACAGCTGAATACCCAACTAAAAAATAAGAATTTTCAATTAAAATAGAATAATTAAATTTTCAGTTCCAAAAATAATTTTCAAGCAAGAAACAGAATTTTTTACCAAAAAGATGTTAATTATATGTCAAAAATAATTAAATTCAAGGAACAAAATGATTTGTCAACAAAAAATAAATTTCTAAAAATACAGTTGATCTTTACATCAAAAAGATAAATTTTAAATCAAAAAGTTAAATTTTCAATTAAAAACATGAATCTTTAACCAAAAAAAATAAATTTTTGTTGAAGTAGTTCAACTTGAAACCAATTTTCAACCGAACAGTTGCATTTTTAACTAAAAAATTCAAATTGTCAACGCAAATGAAATAATCAAATTTACTGTTAAAAAATATTAATTTCAAGCCAAAAACATGCTTTTTCCCAGAGAGAGTTATTTTTTTTACCGAAGAAGAAGAATTTTTCACGAAATACATGAAAATGGATTTTCGAACAAAGAAGTTCTGAATTATGAATAAAAAATAGTTGAATTCAACCACGAAAGACGAATTTTCTACCAAATTTATAAATTTTTTAGCAAATAGTTGAATTTTGAACTGAGAATGTATTCATTTTAACGAAGTGTCTCATTCTTTCGAAATTCGGAGTGAGTCCAATTTTAAATAAAAAACAGTTGAAGAAAACACCATGATGTACAAATTTTTAGAAACACAAATAATTTAAGCCATTTGAAATTGTTTAAATGATGAAAATTTGTTCAAAAAGGTAGAGGGAACAATAATAAGCAAAAAGGTATCTAAAACCATCCAAGTTTGTAGAAAAATTGGTAAACAAATATGTTTTTTCAATTTAAATAATTATATATATTTTACAATAAAATAAAATTGGAGACAGCAGAGTTCTAGAGAATGCCCCAGGCCACTCTTTATTCAAATTCAAACACTTTTTGAAAATTGGTACGAAGAGATAGGGATAAAAAAATCAATGGCAGAAAACATAGCCAAAAAAAAAAGATTTTGTAAGGCTTAACATTTTTTCAATGAAATAATGTTCTATATTTGAAATTGCATCATCAGTAATATTATGTTGATCCTTCAAATCATAAAGAAACTATTTATTCAGAGATCTAATTTTTGGCACGACACCATCACTCGTGAAATCCGCAAGACAAAAAATTATTTCTCACAGTTGAATTTTGTATTCCCCATCCTAACAACATAGAAGCACGTATCCACTGATGCTGAATTGGTACTCCTATCAAAAATATTCTAGCTTTATGTAATCTCGTACAACCGAATTGTTTCTCAATTACGATGATGTATCAATCTCATCATTCAAAAAATACTTGGTTTGTGTACACTGTGACAGACGTAATATTACTTCCAAAAACGAAGAGGATGGTCTGTTTCCACGCTTCGAAAGTTGAAGTGAGTGTGTACAATGTGGTGTAAGTCCCATGTTTTTCCATGCGATTCCTGGTTTTTCCCCATTTTATTTTTACCGCATCAACATTCGCTTTTATTTGTCAGCGACATACGAGTCTGGTTTATATTGTGTTTACTCATCCCAAACAAGCAATGAAATTCGAGGAGGAAGCATGATAAAAAAGGTTCACATTTATTAATTAAAAATGTATACCATTTCACTCACCGAAATTGCGATGAAGTGAATTTAGTAACGAATTTTTGCGTGGAATGTTTTGCAGCTCATTGATTTGTTTCCATGTCGATGCTGTTGCTCGATTTTACAACCTACATATGTTCAGTCAATAAGTGAATTTCAGAATGTTGGAACCACCGAACCAACTTTCCACGACAAAACAATTGACAGAGTTTTAAAAATCAAATAATCTGACAGCTATCCTATCTGAGTTTGAAAAACATAAAACTTTTTCCTGATTGTAAACATGTAAAACAACTCTCGCCCGCAAGCCACTAAACTGAATTCCATGACTTTAACTAAAAATAAAACAAATTATAAAACAACTAGCGTAAAACAATTCGTTTCATTCTAGCTTCTGAGTGGCAGGACAACCGTGATATAAACAAAAGCGAGCAGTATTTTTCATTTCACATTTCCACAGAATCGTTTTCAGTGACTCTGAACTTTATTGGGATGCTAAACAATACGTACACGTCCGTATGAATATTTTTTGCCTCTATTTCAAGTAACACGAAAATGAGTAAAAGAAGCTACTCGCGATCCTAGGCTAATTGCCTTAATTTCGCTAATAAATATTCCCTGCTGCAAAAATTTCCAGTTGGATTATAAACAGATTAACTTTGCGGATAACCCGTTGTCTCTACATTAGCAACTAAACATAACCATGGGTCAAACTGAGCGTTCCGGAGGTGAAAAGAGAATGAGAAAAGCGGAAATTGTTCGCAAAGGGGATATTATTTCCATTATGTCCAGAAGCGGATGGAGCCAAAATAAGAGCAACACAATAGTTCCTTACTATTAATGCCTTTTTTAGACTAACTAGAACATTGTGCGCGCTATGCGAGCACTAATAACCCTTTATTTAGAAAAAATTGGTTTTATTTTCCAAAACTTGTTGTAGATTTTGAAGAAAATCTTATATCTGATTAGAGGACGTTGTATATGATTTAGAGAAAATTCGTTTGAATCGACAAAAATGCTTTCAATGTAAAACTATTTTCACATTATATAGCAAGAAATTTTGGCTCAAGAAATTTCTATTCTACGTCGTAGTATGTTCCATAGAACAAATTATGTCACATTACATACTTTTTCATCATCTGTTCACAGTTTGAATAAAGATCCAGAATAATAGATTTTGTTGGTCCAACGTTATCTCTGCCGAGGCTTTAATAATAGCGAGAAAATTCTAGTAAATACAATATGAGTGACACCATTTTTTTATTAACTTGCAATTTTTTACAATCAACATTACTTTTAGTACCTAAAAAACAATGAAAAAATACATTTTTCAATGTATTATCACATCTTCCCATCTTCATCCTGCAATATGAACAAATTCACTTCAAAACTCAACTTTTCAGAAAACTATTTTGGTGAAAAATCCTACTATTCGCTTGACAATTCAACAGTTTTTTTTTTTTAATAATATACTATTCAATTTGAAAATTGTTTTCTTTCCTTGGAAATTGGGCTGTCTTTTATATTGAATGAAAATATTTTGCGGTCGAAATATCAAGTATTAAAGTTTTCGTTGAACATCAAGCTTTTTTCGCTTAAAAATTTAACTTCTTGGTTAAAATTTGAACTCCTTTTTCGGAATTTTATTTTTAGGTTGAGGATTCATATTTTTTGTTGAAAAATCGTGGTTTTGGTAGAAAATTAATCTTTTTGGTTGAAAATTTATCAGTTTCGTTAAAAATTTACCTGGTTGGTTGAACATTCGTCTAATTTCTGGAAAATGTAATATTTCTACTTGAAATATTAGGAATTTGTAGCGTTACAATTTGAATTTAGTATTGGGGCCTGAATAATTTCATTTAAAATAATACATTTTCCTACTATATTACAATATAATAATATGAAATAAAACACTATAAAATATTTGACATTGGTATCATCAAAAAGAGTCTTTTTCAAATCTTCTTGTTTTCTAATGCCTCGAATTTCTGTTTATGATTCTACAAAAATAAAATGAAACTTTATGAAGAAGGGAAAAATGCGAATATTCAGTCAAAATTCTTAGTGTTAGGTCTTTAAGGAGATTTTTTTAATTTGAGAAGGGAAAAGGGGAACCGGGAAAGAAGGGGATAAGGTAAAGTAAAGGACGGAACGTGATGCCTGGAGATAGGGCCTAACACATAAGAAAAATTTATAACTATGAGTTTCTTAAATGAGAACAGAGTCTTTTATCAGAATATTTATAATTGGCTGTGCAAATGGATAAGAAAAAGAAATTATTTAGCTCATATTTGAAACAGCCACAGTAATTATGGCTCACTATATCCTTGGTCTGGCATTGCAATTTTTTCTGCTTTTGTCCTTTATTTCCTCCCATTGTTTTCATAATTCCTCCATTTTCGCTATGTTGTCCTGAGGCAATCTTTATTAATCCAATAACAAGGAACTTTTTTTGCATTATGCTGACTGATTTTTAATGGAAAGCTATAGTTTCTCTTTGCTTTGTTTTGAATACCCGGACTGATTAAAAAATGAAGACTAATAGAGCAAGAAGAAGAAACTCGATGAAGGATTAACAGAGGTCTCACTGGCCAAGTCCTTTTCTCGACTTTCTTCACACACTTTATCAGGATTAACTTCTTTCGCCTAGATAGATACCTACTAAGTTTCACCAAAAAAAGCAATGAAGAGGTTCTGAATAAGCGATCAAAAAGTAAAGATGCTAAAGTGTCAGAAACTTTTGTTCCTTTCAGTTTATGAAACTAAAATTATTTTCTCATCAGAAACTTCTTTTAGACTTCAACTCTTCCTAGTTTCTAATTATACAAAGTTTCTATTTTTAGACTGTGAAAATAGCAATTAGGATAATAATCAAACCGTTGCTTGTTAGGGGCCATCCATAAACTATTTTTGGAATTTGAGAGGAAGGGGGGCTACAGTTGGCGATAGAGGGGTTTTTTTTAAACCCTATCTTAACTCTTTCACATACATGAAGATTTGATTTTTTGTCTTCGTCCGAACTTGAGAAAACGTGCCCTCAGAGCAAAAAAAAACTTCCACGTCCATTTTCTTGGAACGCGATAATGTTTTTTAATCAAATTTTTTTTCTTGATTCAGCAATATCATAGATGAAAAAAATTGCATTTTTTATCGCTGTGAAAAGTTGGAAAAACATGTCCCTCAAAAGCATTGGGCGAAAAAAAAACTTCTTCATTTTCTCGGAACCTAATCAAATATTCTCAAAAAACTTTCCTGGGATCTATTCAGAACTGATTTGTCACAAAACCGCTTTTTCACTTATTCGTTATAATAAAAATGCGACTTTTAAGAATTTTTTGGCTTTCACCAAATAATTGTGAAAAGGTGGGTTAGGCTTTATCGCCCTGACAGCATGATACCCTCCATTTTATGCACCCATTTTATTTTTGCTTCAAAACATCAAAGGAATATATTAAAAGCTCACTATTTTTATATTCAAAAATTAATGGAGACTTAAGACATGGTACTTTCATGTGTAATATTCGTGAACCGGTTGATGAATATAAATTTAATCTTGCGAATTATGGATTTATGCACGTTCTATTTCATTTTACTTCTTTCACTCAATTATTTTCCTTGATTTTTTTACGTTTTTCAGTTTTCGTAGCTCCGGGCAAAAAGTTACAGATTCCATCGGGTGTTTGTCCGGCCTTCATACTTTTTCCCCTAAGGGTGAATAAGGGGAGGGAAAGTAGAGAATGTGATGGAAAGGGGAATGAGGTGGTATTGGGGGAAATAAAGGAAGGAGCAGTAAAGTAAATGAGGGGATGGCTAGTAGGGGAAGCTAGGGGAAATTAGGTGTGAGGAAGTCATGGTAGTGTGGGGAGGGGTAATTGGGGAAGAGACAGAAGGTGAGGGGCCGGTAAGTAGGAGGACAGAGGGAAAAAAGAATAGGGTAAGTAAGCTTAAATGAAGGGATGGGATGAGGGGAGGTGGAGTGTGGAAAATTGGGAGAGTGGAAGTGAGTTGAAGGGAAGCAGAGGAAATGAGAGAAGGAAAAAGTAGAGGGATTAAGGGGTTATGAGGAGAGGGTAAGCAAAAGAAGTGAGGGGTAATTTAAGAGGGTGAGTGAGGGAAGTGGTGGGAAGTAGGAGAAACAACTGGAAGTGACGAAGGATAGTTAGGGAATTGAAGGAATGGCTAGTAGGATAGTGCGGGTGAGTAGGGGAGGGAGAGTCGTAACTGGCGATGGAAAGTAGAAGAAAGAGAGTATTAGCACGTTGAGTAGAAGAGTGAAGAAAGGAGAGGCCTAAGCAGTTGTGGAAGCCAGGAGAATCGAAGGGTGAAGTGAGCAGAGAGAAAGTAGGGGGAGAGGGCGGGAAAGTATGACAGGAAGAGGTGCAAATGACTTAATTAACTAATTAACTAATTTTTAGTTACTTTATACACCCTATATCTCTCTCAATATTCTGGACCAGCCTAGGATTGGCGCCCCTCTTTGTCAGGAGTTTTACATTTCAGAAGAAAAAACAAACATAATATGGAAATAATACTAAACGGACAGAGTCGGGTTACTTTGTGTCCTCTTTGAAATGCGTACTGGAGAATCCATCCGTTTTATTTAACTCGAGAAAACCAGTGAACAAGAAAGCACAGACGAATGCTGTACAAAGACCTTTTTCTTCGAGCACAGAAGAAAACTCTGTTAGGTTGTTTTGGCTCGCTTCGTCTTATTTCCGGCGTGGTCTACGTATCGTCGTGGTTGATGCTAAAATGTCAAAGAATCTCATTCTACTCCTCTTACAAAGTAAACTCGTCATTTTTGCATAATTTTTAAATTTTAGTATTTGGCGGCTTTTAGTGACTCTCAAAGAATGGAATGTTTAAATCTTCACTTACAAAATTAAACCCAAAAAAAAAATCTCAACTACATTGTGAAATTTTGAACCAACGAGACGTTCAATGAAAACCAACCAAAACGTTCATCTCTGCAATCTCTCACACACATAGGATTTTAGAAATTACCGTTATGTTGATCGAAGGGCAAAGGCATCTATTATTTTTGAAATGTCACTTCACACCAAAGAGACTTCAATCACGACATTCCCTTTGGATATTGCACTATCAAATATCGTGTTAATTTCACAGTGAACCAAATGGGCTTTCAGATAAATTAGGAATGAGTTATTTCTCTATTGGAGTTTCACATATGCAGGCCTCGGACTCATTTCAGATATTCAAAATAGTGTGACAAATAGTAGAAAAATAGTTTTATGCAATTTTAAATATTGAATCGCGGGATTAACTACCTTTCAAATCTGGTTCACAATATACATTTCCCATAAAATAATTCTTCCAACTCAAAAAATATTTGAAAATCTTTTGAAATTTTCAATTTTTGAGATGGCGGATAAGCGTGAGACGTGAATATGGCATGAGTGGTGTCTTTGTCAAAATAGTGTCAAAAGAGTGGCATCGCTTGAAAAGAGTGTCAAAAATTCTGCTCTGAATATTGTAAATTTCATACTTCCTCATAATGGACAAAATTGATAAATTAATCGATAAATATATCTGCTCCTATTATTCTCATATAAAGATCCCTACATCTCCTATTGAATAGAACATGAATAGAAGTAATACATCTGTAATAAAATTCACTTATGTTAGCTCTAATTAAATTCTAACAATAGCATATTCCTTAACGATAATAGCCTACTAGTGATAGGTATTTTAATAACATTTACGCTTTTACTACCAAGTGCTTAAAGCCTCTTTCCCTTCCTCTCTATTATACTAAAACATGATATTTCTGCATCGCTTGGAATTCCACTACCTTTCTGTCGAATGTACGTTACCTTCAGTGACTTCTAGGGCACTAGACATAAATTCATTCTAGAATGGTCCCTCTCCAAACCCCAAGCACACGAGAATATAATCGTTTACGACTTTCTTGCATTCTATCTAGTATACGCCACTCTCTTCTATACGCTTCTCTTTCCTATACACTATTCTCCTCTATTCCCTACTCTCTCCTACACGATTCTCTCTTCTATAAGCTTCTCTCTTCTATAATCTTCTCTCTTCTGTAAGCTTCTCTCCTCTATAAGCTTCTCTCTTCTATAAGCATCTCTCTTCTATACGCTACTCTCTCCTGTACGCTCATTTCTACGCATTACGTAGAGTATTTCTCACAATTTGACGTATATTGAACTTCATAGTTAAGCTCTCTCTTGCACTAAACTTCTGTCCTTGTCGGTCACATTTTCTCTCCATTCACATCTCTATGTGTACAACTACCCCCACCACTTCCCTGTGGACCAGTTCGACTGGCATACCGTGGTAAAACGGTGTATGTTTGTGTGTCCAGAAGCTCTCGAGGTATTTTCAATATCCGGCGATGGTCCCCGTGTTTCCGTTTGCAGACCCCTTTCCCTGCAAACGAGTGCCTCACAACGCTTTCCCGGGTCCACTTCCGACACCAGCAACCCTCCTTCTAGGTTCCCGCAAAGCAGAATGTTGTATCGACCTGTTCCGTACTTTCCAGTTATAGTCCGAGGATGTAATTGTTGATGATAGAGCTTCAATTAAGAGAAAAGGATTTTTTAATCATTTAGAGAGAAATTCAGTTTTGGAATTTCTAGAGTTTCAGCTCAAGTATTTTCCTGAAATTCCTGCAATTTCATCGAAGATAGTGCTCTTGGCGATCAGGTAATTTGAAATTTCCGGTTTCTTCCCGCGTTTTTCGCGACCACATTTCATTCCTCTGAACCCTCTTGTAAAAATTTGTGACATTTCGGTGGGGGACCCCCCCCCCCCCTCCAAATATCATATGACACCGAAGCTGACCACCTAAACATTGTTAATGCGAAATATAAATTAAATTGTATATAACCGTCAATCAAACAATTAATAATAATTTCAAAAAGTTTGATACAGAATTATTACAACCCAATAAGAAAATTCGAATGATTTCCTTGAAACTAATTTTTTTTTGTTACAAAGTCTAATATTACATTTATTATTCGGAATTCATCTCGCTTGGTCATAAAATTTACTGGTGATTTGAAAATCTAATTATTTTGTTGAAAATTCATATTTTTTGTCGAAAATCCAACTACTTTTTAGAAAAATTAACTAATACGTTGAAATAAATTTCATTGGTTAAGGATTAACCTCTTTTTCAAACAAACTGTTTTGTTGGGAAATTCATGTTTGTTTTTGAAGAAAAATTAATGTTTCTAGCTGAAAAATTAGTTATTTCATTTTTAGCTGGAAATGTACTTTTTTCAGCCTTAAATTCAACCATTTGGTTGGAAATTCATTAATTTTGTTGATAATTCATCTTTTTCTGTAGAAATATAATCTTCTTGCTTAGAACATCAATTTTTAGGTTGAAGATTCAGCACTCTGGTTAAAAATTGAACTCATTTCTTGAAAAATTAGTATGAAAAATTTGTCATTTTAGTTGGAAATTCATCTGTTTGGTTAAAATTTAAAGTATTTTGCAAAAAAAAAAAAAAAAATTTCCTCGAGAATTAATTTTCTTCGCTGAGAACGTAAATCTTCAATTTTTTGTTAAAAATGTAGTTTGTCTTGTTTAAAATTCATGCATTCTGTATCAGATTTGTCTCTTTTTGGTATGAAATTTAATCATTTTGGTTGAGAATTCATCCTGTTTGGTTCAAAATACTTGGTTGCAAAATAAATCCAATTTGGCAGAGGATTCAACTATGTTATTGAAAAATCGTCTTTTCGGTTTGAATTCGACTGTTTCTGATTTAAGCTTTGAATATTTTCACGTTCAAATATCAACCTGCCTTTTTTTGGTTGGAGATTCATCATTTAATAAAAAATTTTATGTTTTAATCGTAAATTACCTTTTTTGTTAAAAATTCATATTTTTGGGTCGAAAATACAGCCTTTCTTCTATTTAGGAATCAATTTTCTTTTTCATATATCTCGATATTCCATTTTTTGTTAAAAATAAATAAATAAAATAGAAAATTTGACTATCATGTTGTCTGTTAAAAATTAATTATTTAGGTTGAGGATTCAACTATTCTGTTAAAAATTAATCTTTCTTAGTTGAAAGTAACTTATTAAAGAGTCGCTTTTGTGTTAAAAATTAGTTCTCAAACTTCAAATTCAGCTGTTCCATTTTTTGTTGAAAAAATATCTTTTTTATTCGGAAAATGAACTTTCTGTTTAGAAATTTATATATTTTGTTGAAAATTCGCCTTTGGGTCAATAATTAATCTTCCTTGTTGAAAATTTATCTTTAAAAGTTAAAAATTCAGCTATTTTGTTTGAAGAGTCAACCGCTTAGCTGGAAATTTAATAGTTTCGTTAACAATCAACTATTTTGTTAAGATCATATTTTTTGGTGGAAGATTCAACTGCTTTGTCAAAAATTCAACTTTTTGGGTTGCAAATTAAACTGTTTTCTGAACAATTTTTTTTTTTTGGGCTGAGAAAATCAACTGTTTCTTTCAAAATGTAACTATTACTTTTTTTTTGTCGACCATGATAGTCTTTAACGTATCGACATAGATTTAAATTTTATTTTTTATCAGAGAATGTATTCACATACAATAATTTACTTTATGATGGGATTTATCCACAAATGCTTCGCGAAAGAAATATCGTTTCGAAAATTTCCGACTTTGATCAGTGTTGGCACGTGAGCTGGTGAAACAAGAGAAGTAGTTGAAAAAAGTTTCCTTCCAATGACAACAGTAACTCCAGAAGCAAGCGAACTCCTTTACTATTGCCATCGAAAGGGCACTTTCCTTCTACCACTCGTCCTACTGTGCTGGTTCACGCGCCAACACTGACGAAAATCAGAAATTTTCGAAATATGTCTTGTGTAACAAATAATTTTATCAGAAATTTAATTATTGCGACGCACTCGCATCACAAAACTGCACATACGGAGCCATTGAGCGGCTACCTATCTTCATTCGTTCTCAAGATGAACTATTTGAAAATAATTCCCCGCAAAAGGTTAATTATGGAATACTTCAGAATTTTTGAAAGTATATAAAGAATTTTAAGAGAATATTTGTAAATTTTTTCAGATTTTTCCTAACATTGACCAGTTCTTGAGAACAGGTGAAGGTTGACGCTTGAAAAAGGAGGCCAAAAAACGCTGTTCTTTGGGATGTTTTGTCCATAATTTATTGACAACATTTTTTTAGACTGAATGTGGTCATATTGTTGAATTCAGAAGACATTAAGCTTTCAAATGCTTTTAAGCATGTTAACAGCTATCGGAATTCTCTAAAATGAAATTTCATAAGCCCCAATCAAGGAATATGAATGTCAAAGCTTTCATAAAATCGCCCACATAAATTAGGATCAAAAATAGAAGCTCAGATATTTCCAGACATGAGAATTTACAGTAAAAAGGTGGTTTAAATTTAAATGCACTGGGAATTAATATGGTATGACGCTTCATTAGCGTAGTGGCCAATCTCACAAAGGGCTTCTGGCTTCTGGCGAATAAGGCAGCTCAACGGGTAACCGTCCCTGTTACGTCCAAATGTTTAGCTCATAATGCACCTCACCTCCTATCAGCACCCTTCTCGGCTTGAGTCTGGCTTATGAAACGAGTTCGCCCAATAGAACGGTTACGTCGTATTACGACATTATTAAACCCATCAAACGTTGCACGCTTCAAAGAGCTAATAAGTTGAGATTTGTCGATGGTTAGAATACGCGGAAAGGAGGAAGTTGAATAGGCAGAAAGCAAGGCGAGCTAAAGGGTACTAAAAGCCATTACTCTGAAAATACTGAGTACACAGACTGCTTATTCAAAAGACTAAAAAATAACTTTCAAGTCTAATCGAAAATTCATCAGTATATTCCATAGGGGCCGTGCATAAATTACGTAAAATATTATTCCCAAATTTTTAACGACGTACCCCCCTTTGTCAGGGTGCGCAAGTTCAAACGCAAAACATCACCTCACCTTACGTAATTTTCGTCGCACAAATTTTTTTCGTGATCTTGGTTAGACAAATTCTCAGAAAAAAAATGCTATAGTTCGATATTTCAATCAGGAGAACCTTCACATTTTTAATCAGAAACAGTTGAATTGAAACAAAAAGGACGAATTCTCAAGAAAGAGTTGAACCCTCAACCAAACCAAATTATTTTCAACTACCAAGTTGCAGTTTTAACCAAGAAAGATGAAATTTCTACCAAAAAGAGATGAATTTTCAAAAAAAGAACACGGATTGTCAATAAGAGTTGAATTTTCAACCAAAAAAGATTTTTCAGTCAATGAAGACAAAAAATTCCATCCCAAAATACAGAATTTTGAAGTCAAAAGGATGAGCTTTCTAAGAAAAATTGAATTTCCAAACAAATAGCTGAATCTCAAACCCAAAGATTAATTTTAGACCAAGAATAATAATTTTATAATGAAAAAACGAATTTTCAGGAAATTTCATAAATTTTTCAACCAAATAGTTGAATTTTCAAACTACAAAAGATGAATATTTAACCAAAAATCGAACAGTAAAATTTTCATTTTAAACAATAGCTTAAAAAAAAATAGTTACATATATTTTCGAACAAATAGTTACATTTTTAAACTATAAACGATGAATTTTTCTAACAAACAGATGAAATAAATACCAAATTGCTGAATTTGCAAGCCAAAAGGACAAATTTTCCACAATACACTTGAAATTACAATCAAACAGTTTAATTTTTAACGAACTATTTTTCAACCACACCAAGTATTTTCTACCAAAGAAATTAATTTTTAAGCAAAGAGATGAATTCTCGAATCAAATGTTGAATATTTGATGAAAAAATAAATTTTCAAGAAAATAGTTTGACTCCCAACAAAGGAGTAAAATTTACAACTTAGAAAGATAAATTTTCAACAATAAATTTGATACTTGATATTGTAACCAGTACAAATTTCAATTCAAAAACAGTTGAATTTTTGAAAAAAGAAGATTTTTTTACAAAATACATGAATCCGCAACTAAAACAGATTTCTAATTTTATATCGAACAATTGCTTTTTTAAAACAAGGAATAAATTTCAACCCAAATGGTTGAATTCTCAACTGAAAAAAGACATATATTCAGCCAAAAAAAGAATGGTTCGATTTTCTGTTGGAAAAATAATGTTTGAAAGGAAAAAAAAAATTTCAACAAGATAGTTAAATTTTCAACCGAGGAGTTGAATTTTCAATAGAAAGTGTGATATTTGATATTGCAGTCAAAACAAATTTTCCATCAAAAACAGTTAAATTTAACCAAAAAAAATCATTCAACAAAATACTTCAATCTTTTACTAAAACGGATAATTTTTTTACCAAAAACTTAATTTTCTACCGAAAAATACAAACTGTTAATAAAGTTCATATGAACCCAATAATTCAAATTTTAACCAAGAGGACTAATTTTTTACCAAAAAATACGAATTTTCAACGCAGCGCTTGAATTTTCACCAAATTTTGGAATATTGGCCTAAAAAATTAAAATTCCAACTTGAATTAGAATAGTAGAATTTTCAACACAAGAAATGAATTTGTAAATAAAATAATTAAACCTCAACTAAATAAAATTAATTTTTAACAAAGTATTCCAATTTTTACCTATAATTTTCATCCAAAAAGGATGGATTTTTAACAAAATGGTTGAATTTTTAACAAAATAATCAAATTTTGAACCGAATAATAAAATTTCTAAAAGAAATGTATGAATCTTCAACCAAAGATATGAAAGTAGACTTTTCAACCGTTGAAATGATTTAAGTTTCAACCAAACGTAGTTGAATTTTTTTATTGGGTTTTTATAATTCAGTTCGCATTTAAGCGAAAAAACAACGAAAAATTGAAAGTATGTGAAGCCTGCGATAAATAAATAGGAATTATGATAATTTATAGACAGAAAAATACAAGTTAGACTGAACATTAAAGCTTATTCTTATTAGATTAAAAATATCAAGTCAGAAAAGTGGAAATTGTTCTTAGAAAATGAAGTTAATTTTTCATTGCCCACTTTTCGAGTTCGGCCTACACATTGTTAAATTTCGAAAAAAGTGATTGTATTTTGAAACAAAAGTTTTGTAAGTTTTTTTTGTGCGTAGCTAAATTAAAAACGAGTTTTATAATCAGCCTTTTCATCACCTACATGTATTTTTTACACATTACTGTCTTTTTAATCCGAAAAATTAAAAAGCGGGTTTCGGACATAAGGATGAAAATTCTGTCCTGTGGCAGATTATCATTTTTTATGAAATAACATTGCTTTCACTATTATTTCACTGGTTTTTTCTATTCATCAAACTCTTGGCTTTGAAACTGCCTAATGATTGATTCCATTAATTTTCATCGAAAATTTATTTTACGTGTTTTTATGAAAAGTGTCATTCGCTGCGAGGTGAATAAATTATTGACTACTTAAACTTGTGAATCGAAGTAAGTTTTCTTTTTTAATTTCACGGTTGCATTTTAGCTACGAAATATATTGAAGCTAATACAATTTTTATAACATATCGGAAAAGAATCACTATATAAATGAAAAAATATGTTTACATAATAGTTTTAGATTATCGCAACATGAATTTATACACCTGAATAAAATTTCAACGTGTTAAAAAAGTATAAAATATATGATAAATGGCTAGTATAATTTACGGGATGGCATTGCTATCTTTGAAATTAATGTTCCAGCATACATTTGGTATGTAATAATTTCCCCACTTGCTCATCATTTATCAATATTATATTTAGAAAAGTTGTTTTATTCACCTCGTACTGGTTTCCCCTGACTTAATTTATTTAAGAGTCATAATTACAATTTGTACAGATACGCGGGATATGTTTCCTGACGCAATTGTTAATGAATATACGATTTCCCAGAACATTTCGCGGCTGATTACTTACCAATAATATTACATTTGCGAATTAATTAACGACAAAGCCTACCACCTGTATTAATAGGAACCAGCCTCATCACCCATCTCATCATGTCAAGCGTATTGTCCTAAAATCAATCTAACAATACTGATGCATAGTGATTCGAAACTCGCTTGAATTACGTCGACATATGAGCAGATACAGACGTTATGTAAACGAACAATCAAACACAGATATAAACGGTTTAACATCTGTCTTTCATCCAGGAGAAATTGTCGATAGACATTACATATTTCATGAATGGCCTCCAAGAAGGAAAATTTAGAGCAAGAGGAATGACAATAGAGTATGAATTTTGTTTCTTCTATGAAAATCTAATCTAGTAATATAATTTTCGCCAGTAATCAAATTTTCCTAACTAATAATTGAAAGAAGAGATTACATCTTTCCGCTGATGTCTAGCGATACGTTTTATCGATTTTCAATTAAACAGAAGACCGTTTCGTACTAATAGCGCGGATGATTACTTGGAAGCGAAGTTCGATTAAGACGTTAATCTAATCATGCGCGACACCTACCGCACTCGTCCGGCAACATTTTCAGGGGATCAAGCTTCGCCAACGTAAGCAAAATCCAATTAACGATCGAATTCGAACCTTTCGACATTGCCCTCATCCAACTGAATGTGGAAGTTGCTTTTTGAACAATTGAACAATTGAAAATTCAACAATTGACAATTTACATATTGAAAATTTAACAGTTGAAAATTCATCAATTTTTCAATGTCATTTATTGTGCAATGGATAATTAAACATTGAATTGGGTGAACCGCGGAATATAATTTATAACTCATTTTCGATGAAATATCGATATTTATCAAATTGAATAATTCGAGAATATTAACGAGCATAATGGTGTGAATTAATCAAGAGTGATTTATTTTCCAATTTACAATTTGAAAACGAAACTGGTGACAATTAAATTGGGATTAATCAAAATTAATCCAGGATGATTGCCAGTTAGACAATTGAATACTGGATAAGCATTTAATGAATTGGTAATTTAATAATTGAAAACTTTATCATTCCGTGATTTTATATTGAAATTGCTCAAATCAATCTGAGCATTTGAGCCAAGCAGTAAAAGTCGCGCCTTGCCATTCGATGAAAATACAAGACAATTATAATTTTTTAATTTTTTCTGTTCGGTTTTTTGGGATGACGCCATTTCGCCAAATTTTCAGTCCCGAATGTCTAAAAATACCGAAAAAAGTAATTAGCGAAACAGCAATTTTCCGAAAAATAAAAATTCCTGAAAGAAAATAAAACTGCGGAACGTGTATATTTCTAAAATTTTCAATTCTCGAAATTTTTAAAGACGAATTTTCAGATCTATGAAATTATCAAATTCACGAAATTAGTAAATTATCGAAATTGCGAATGCCCCAAATTAGTGAATTTCCGAAGTTTCAAATTCTTGAAATAATAAAAAAAAGATTTGAGAATGAATACCCATCATAAAATAAAATATTAATTCAACAGGAAAAAACACTATCAAATTTTTTGTGCAAAAATTTGCAACTTCCGCAATTCACTATGTGCTGAAATTCGAGATTTCGATAATTTCCTATTTTTGGGAATTTCAAAATTCGTAAGATTGTTTTGTTTCGTTTGAAATGTGATAATTTTGGGAATTTGAAAATTCTGGTTTAAAAATTTCCGGGATTTCAAATTTCGGGAATACATATTTTTGGTATGTTTACTTTATTCCAGAAATTCTAACTTTTCAGGAAATTTCTGTATCGGTAATTATTTTTCCAGTAATTTTCTATATTTTTTTTTTACTTTCAAGGAATTGAACCTTGGACATCTTCTCTTGATATAAACTTTTCAGATCTTATTCACTACTAAAAATTACATGCGATCTGAGTTTCGGGATGAGTATCAAATATTTTCAATATGTTTGATCTTTAGAAAATGAAAGATACTTTTCTACAGAAATAAAATAATTGGGAATAATTAGGGAGAAAATTAGACACAGCCTATTAAAAATAGTTTCGGCATTTCAAAATTTGAAAATTAAAGTTCATGTTTAGTAGTCGCAATGAATCGTCAATAATAAATTTCCTTTATGTAGTTTGAATTTGGAAAAAGGGGATAAAAATTTGTGAAATATAATTGTAGTAGTAATTGTGGCATTTTCCTCCCGCTCATGGCGGAACGATCCTGGAGATCGCATCGGGAGTCTCGTTGATTGGGTCTCATCGTTAGTAGATAAATTAAAAAGAATACAATCACGCTATCCAGGACACTAATTGCAGGTGAGCCGAAAGTGAGCTCACTCTGTCACTCCCGATCCTGGTAAAAATAATTACGAGGCTATACTGTTATTCGAGTTTCGCATGCTAAATGCACGTATTCTACATTTTTCAATCTCCGCTCTGAAAATTTTCAATGATCATCCAAAATAAAACCTGCTCCTTCACCTAATGAAATAACAAAAATAAATAATAAGTCAAATTAGGCGATTTGCACCTACAAAAATGAGGTTCGTAGCTTAGTAAGGCGTTAATTAGGTGGTTTAAAGTCTTATCGAAATTTCCATCAAAATTTTTATTGAAAGTCTCCTCGAAATTCGCATCAAAATTCTCATAAAAACTCTCATAAAAATTATCATCTGAATAATTCTCATGCAAATAATAGTTTTAGAAATTCTGATCCAGATTTTCATCGAAATACTGATCGAAATAATTCGCATTGGAATTTCCATTGAGATACTCTTAGAAATGCTCATCGGAATAATTTTCATCGGGAAAATTCTCATCGAAATTTTCATCGACATAATTCTCTTAGAAATTCTCATCGAGATTCTCATCGAAATGCTCATGAAAATTCTCATTGCAGTTCTGATTGAAATAATTCTCGTTGAAATTTTCATCGGAATATTTCTCATCAAATTTTCATGATTCTCATTGAAATTCTCGTCGACAATCATACCAAAATCCTCATGGATATTTACTTCGAAATTTTCACCGAGATTCTCATAGGAATAGTTATCGTCGAAAATCTTACCGAAATAATTTTCATAGAGATTCTCATCGAAATTCTAATCGAAATAATTCGCATCAAAATTCTCATCGGGATACTCATCAAAATAATTCGCTTCAAAATTTTCATGAAAATTCTCGTCGATATTCTCAACAATATTCTCATTGAAATTCTCATCGGGATAATTTTTATCCAAATTATCATCAAAACAATTCTCAGGTGAATAATTATCTCAGAAATTCTCATCAAGATTCCTATCGAAATTCTAATCGAAGTAAGTCGGACTGAAATTCTCATGGAAATTTACATATAAATTCTCATTGAAATTCTTACCGAAATCATTTTTTTAGAGATTCTTATCGAAATTGTCATAAAAATTCTCATGGCAACTCTGATCGAAATAATTCTTATCGAAATTCTTATAGGAATTCTGATCGAAATTCTCATCGGAATAATTCTTATCAAAATTCTCATCCGCATAATTCTCATGCAAATAGTTCTTTTAGAAATTCTCATCGAAACATTCGCCAAAATATATTTAAACTAAATATTATTTTTAATTATAAAATTTATAATAATAGTATTATGTCTGATTTAAGTGATGAATTGAAAATTTATTTAAATATAGTTTTAATATTCTATTACTAATTATAAATTTTAATATTTTATTATTTATGTTATTGATAATTATTAATATTTTATTAGGATTAAATGCTAATTCTTTAATTTTTTTTTAATAAGAATTGAAATTAATATAATATATTTTATTCCAATAATTGTATTTTCAAATAAAAATGTGAATGATTCTTCAATAAAATATTCCTACTTATCAAAATTCTCATTGAAATTCTGATTGAAATAATTCTCGTCGAAATTCTCATCGGAATAATTCTCACCGAAATTCTCATGAATATAATTCTCTCAGAAATTCTTATAAAAATTCTCATTGAAATTCTCGTCTACATTCACATCAAAATTTTTATTGAAATTCACATCAAAATTCTCATCGGGATTCTCATCGAGATAACGCATCAAAAATTTCATGAAATTTCTCATCAAAATTCTCAAAAATATTCTCATCGAAATTCTCATCGGGATAATTGTTATCTAAATTTTTATCGAAATAATTCTCATGCAAATAATTTTCTCTAAAAATTCTCATCAATATGCTCATTGAAATTCTAATCGAAGTCGGACCGAAATTCTCACGAAAATTCCTGCTGAAATTTTCATCGGGATTCTCATCGAAATTCTCAACAGTATAGTTCTCATCAGAATTCTTAAAAAAATAATTTTTTTAAAGATTCTCATGAAAATTGTCATGAAAATTCTCTTCGCAATTCTGATAGAAATAATTCTCATCGAAATTCTTATAAGAATTCTAGCAGAAATTCTCATTGGTTTAATTCGCAACAAGATTCTCATAGAAATTTTCATCAGAATAATTCACATAGAAATTTTCATGGAAATTCTTATCAAAATTCTCAACGAAATTCAAGAATTGTAGAAAAATGTTGAATATACAATCTTCATACGAAAAAAAAGTATGGACATAAATAATTCTCATTGGAAATCTAATCGAAAATCTCCTCGATATTATATTCGGAATACTTCGCAATTTTCGAATTTATTCGATAAAATAATTCCCTTAGAAATTCATATGGAGATTTTTGTCGAAATTCTCGTCGAGATTCTAGCCGAAATTTTCATTGAAATTCTGAACAAAATGGTTCAAATGGAAATAGTTCTCATCGAAATTCTCATCAAAATTCAGATACCTGACTGTCGGTGCAACTGTTTCTGCCCGTGGTTATGAAACCCTAAAAATGTTTTAAAATCGTATTATCACCTTTTTCCATGTTTTTATAATTGTACTTTATTTTTATAAAAAATAATTTCAAGGAAAAACTGCACTAACCAATCAAATGTTTTTGCAACATTTTGGCATTTCTGTGATGAGAGATTCTGACTCTTAATCTTTAAAGAAAGTTCGATCCCTGGTTTTAGCCAACACCACCTAATTTAAAAACTGCTTCATCGCATCGTGAGCAGTGAATTCTACTGACTTCAGCATTTCTAAAACTAAGAATGGGCATTATCGACAAGGAACACGAATCCGCAATTATAAGGCGCGTCCTCTTATCGAATCGATTCGATTACCGAGTTGCTTTTCTCCCTGGACTTCGAATGCATACATTAATTTCGTAAATTAAGAAGATAGAAAAGGTGCGAGTTTCAAAAGGTTCTCAAAATATATACCAGTACAAAATATTTTTTAACTGAAAATATATTATGTTACACAAATTTTTTAAAAGACTGCGGCATTTATAATTCTTCTTCAAAAGATTGAAATATTGCTTTAAAATTTTAGAAAAAGATATTAAAATATTTGCTCAGTATATATACTGAAAATCATGATTTTTGTAAATATAATTTGATAAAAACTGACAAGGGAAATCAACACACTTCGGAATTTCATTTTGATTCATATTCCTACAAGTAATAGGTCACTAACAAACTTGTAATATTCTATGGTAATAAGATGCGTATTTTTTATTCATTAAATTTGTTTTTCATTTGAAAAATTAGTTTTGTCACCTTTATCGTTTTCGAAAGTGATATTCCATAGACACTGATAATTCAGTGCTGCGAAACGCTTGTATAATTCTCTATCCGTATGTAGTTTCCCCATTAAATAACATCAATCATTATCTTGCTTTCAAAACATGAATATCATGATAATAATTGAAAATTTCTTTCATTTGTATTTTATATTTATATCATTTTCTTTGATTATTGCTTTATATTCAAAAACTTATGTTTTTCTTGCTATACTGAATGGTTGAAAACAAATATTTCATCTTGATTTAAGTAGTAAATTCTAATAAAAACCTATAATTGAAAAAAATGGCAAGAAATGCCACTAACAGGAATCAAGCCCCGACTTTCCTGTTACAAACTCGGAGCGCTACCGCCTGATCTAACCGGAAGTAAACAGTTAAAAGTTGTTTTTCTCACGATGAAAACACCGAGCACTTTGATAATTTTTGATGAGAGACAAAAATATATCAGTAGAAAGGGCGGATGTTTGCGGAAAACGGATTCTCTCTACGTACTATGCCGTTCTCGCTCATTTCCAATATCCGGCACAAACGAGCTAATCGGTAGCAACACATAATTGCTTACTGAATACGCTGTAGTTGCTTCAGCAACACCAGTACTCACCTGAAACAGAAAAAAAAATGATTAGACACAAAAGAAAACACAGAATTGTTTATACATTTTGAAAAAAGGTTTTGATAATTTTAAAAACCTTCAATCTCCTTCCAAACCTGTACTTTATGTTTAGAATAAAACGAAAAATATCTTGAGGAATTGATTGAAGGACTAGTTAGTTCTTTTAATATATTTCTTGACACGAAGGTACGGAAATTGGAGAAAGTAAAGACTAGAAGCAAATATTTTGAGTAGAAAATAAAACATCATTTATGTAAATTTGACTCGAGAGATATATTTACTGAGAGAAAATAGCAGGCCCCGGCTATAATGGCTCGTTGTTTAGCAATGTTAAACTCAGTATGTCATTAGGTTTTAGTTATTTTTATGTTCAAAATTATTTTTTCAGCTAATTTTGAAAAATCTGTTGAACACTTTACTTTCTACTGGTAAAAATACATAAAAACAAATTCAAGCAGATCAAAGACTGGAAAGTATATAAATGACAGAATTGTGCAATGTTCATGTTTGACTTTCAACAAATGTATTTTTATCAGTAGATAGATTTTGATTTCTTACTTTTATCAATTTTTTGCACTTAAATGCGAACTGAATTAATAGGAACTAATAAAAGAGTGCAACTATATTTCACTTGAAGTTTTTTATTTTTCGTTGAAAAGTCTACTATTATATTTTTGATTGAGAATTAATCCTTCTTAGCTTACAATTATATTATTTGGTTGAAAATTCAATTATTCAGCTCAAAGTGTATTTATTTTTTGAAGATTGAATAATTTTGTTATAAAATTCATACTTCAGAATGAATTCAACTGTTTTTTATTTAAAATAAAAATATTTTTGTTGTTGATTTTTTTGTTGCTTTTGTTGAAAAATCGTCTTTTTGACTTCAAAATTAATTGTTTGGTTGAAAATCTATAATCTTAGTTGAAAATTTTTCTCTTTGGCTGGATATGTAACTATTTTATTGAAAATTGGTGAGAGTTCAAATTTGTCACAGAAAATTCGTCCTTTTGCCTTGAAAATTCATTTTTTTGTTAAAAGGTTAATAATTTTTGTTGAAAATTCTCCTCTTTGCCTGAAAATGTAACTATTTTATTGAAAATTCATCTTTTTGGGTTGAAAACTTTACTATTTTGGCAGAAAATTCAACTATTCATTTAATAATAAACTTTTTTGTTAACAATTCATCATTTTGAGTTAAAATTTCAATTGGTTTCTAGAAAATTAAACAAATTGGTTGGAAAATCAACAATTTGGTTGAAAAATCAATGATCTGGTTGGAGAATAAACTATTCTATTCAAAAGTCGTATTTTTGGATGAATTTAACCATTTGTTTATCAACTACTCAATTGAAAGTTGGATTATAATTTGTTGAAAATTTATTTTTTTGCTTGAAGATTCATCATTTTCGTTCAAAGTTCGTCTTTTTTGGCAAAAAATTAATATTCTTGGTTAGAAAATCCCCTTTTCAAGAGTTGAGAATTTAATTCCAAGCGATCAAAATTAAACTGATCGTAGTATAAATATTAATCTTATTTGAAAGAATCTATTTCCCTTTTCACGTGGAGAATCTCCTTATTTCCCCTGTTTCTAGAACATTTCGATCTGTGAATCCTGTTATGTACCTCTATAAAGGTGTTTTTAATTTGTAACAACTGAAACTTTTTCAAATTCACGATTTTAGATGTTTAGGAGAATTGTAAAACTTAAGGGACGGAAAGGGGGAAAAGATGATTAGGTGAAAAAGAGGACGGACTGTGATCTCTGCTTTAAAGTTTGACAGAACATTAATACCTGATTCCTCTTGAGTCAAAATAATTGTTTTTAGATTTGCGCAGCCAAGGGTAGAAACCCTTATATTTCCGGTTGGTTGGGGTAAGGTAGATATGTGTGGCAAGAGGCAAAAAAAGGTTTAAGGGGTGATATAATGGACAAGGTGAGGAGAGGTCAATGTGAGATAAACTGAAGGGGAGGGGAAGAGGAATTAGCGAGAGGGCGAGGGATGAGAATTTTGATGGGTGGGAATAGAAAGGGTGGGAGGTGAAAGGTGACAGAAGAGATAGATGGAACGTGTGATAGGAATTACGAGGTAAATTTTAAGGGGTTGTGAGCAGAAAGGTTAGGGGAAGAAAGAGTTGGGAAAATGAGGTTCGAAAGCATAGGAAATCTTTTTATGTTGGACTATTTTCATTCGATTCGAAATAACACATATAAAATAAATTTCTTGTTAACTGATGTGTTTCAAACGTTCAAGATCAAATTTGAATCATTCTTCCGACACGTTTTGCTCAGAATGAAATTACAACCGTGTGAGCAAAATCTAGGTCAATTACAGCAGAAATGGTGTTGAAAGCAGTGGTTTGCTTCTGGTGTAGTCGCCTTGTCACACATGCCGTTATATTCGGTGCGTGATCCCAGGCAAACAGCTTCACACTATTTTAATAAACTCCCTTTGATCGTGGCATTGCTCGCCAATAGTCAAACATGATTGGTGTACTAGACACGACCCAAGGGAACCAACGGACACGCAGAAACGCTATTAACGCTTCAACTCAGTGACTATACAACGACTGACGTCTGCCATCCACAACTTTCGTGGTTGCGCATACTAATTTTGATGCTATCTGGTCATGTAATAACATTGAAGATCACAAGGGCAAACCAATTTTGAATCATGAAGTATTCCAAATTGCTCGATTCGATGCATTGTAAACGTATGAAATAGGGTTACCACAAAAGTTCATTTTCAAAATTCCTCGTCTTTTTTCTGATTTTCCCGTGACCAGTTTTTCGATTATCATTTATATTTAGAGACTAGAATTCTTATCTTGTATATTTTCGGACATCATAGTTTGAAATGCTCTCGAAACATGGAAAATAGGGTGATTTTTCACAAGAATAGGGAAAGAAATGTTTTTAAACAAAAATAATGTCAAGATATACGAAAACGGTTCAAATTTATAAGATTTACAGACGAAATATATGACATTTTCAACAGAATAGTTGGATTTTCAAGCAAATAATTGAATTTAAACAAAATAGCCTAAATGTTATTCAATTGTCGAACTTGCATTTGAACTTTTAACCAAATAGTTAAACTTTTTATTCAAAAATATGAATTTGGTTAAAGAAATTTGCATTTATAAACAAATAGTTTACATTTAAAGCCAAGAAGATGAATTCTCAAACAAAATAGTTGAACTTTTAACCTGAAAGTTTAATTTTCTACTAAATAAATACATGTTTCAGCGAAAAAGACGAATTCTGTAGAAACACTTGAATTTAATAATCAAGAAGTTCATTTTCGACCCAAAAATCTGACTTTGACAAATTAGTTGAATTTTCAATAAAATAACTGAATTTTTAACCCGTTAGTTGTATTTTGAATCAAGAAAGATGAATTTTCAACCAAATGACTAATTTGATAGAAAACAGTTGAACTATCAACAATGAAGTTAATTTTCAACAACAAAAATGAGGCTAATGAAATAGTTGAATTGGAACTAAATCGTTGACGTCTAAAGTAAAAGAGAGGACTTTTCGATCAAAATTTTGAAAAGTTTGAACAAGTATTTGAATTTACAACCTGCAAAGATAAACTTCCAATCCAAAACAGTTTATTTCCAACAAAATGGTTGAATTTTCGGTCACAAATAGTTGAATTCTCAACCAAATAGTTTAAATTTTCAGCCAAAAAGAGGAATTAGTATAAAACAGTTTAATCATCAGAAAAAAGTTCATTTTCGACCAAAAAAACTAATTTTATCAAAATAGTTGAATTTTGAACCAAAGAACAGAAAAATGAACTACATAATCGAATTTTATATCAAATTTTCCAGTTTTCAAAGAAAAAATGTTGAACCTGAATGAAAAACAGTTTTATTCTTACTTAAATATTAAAATGTTATAGAAATAGAATTTTTGTAGATTCACGTAGAATTTTTGTAGATTCACGTAGAATTTCATTTCATTTTAATTTAATTTTCATTTTAATTCCGTAGCAGACGAATTTTTTTGAAGAGTTGAATTTTCGACCCGGAAAGTGAAATTTTGCACAACAAAATTTATTGAAAAAAAGGATGTATTTTCACCCAAGAGAGATGACTTCTCTACCAAGATATACGAACTTTCTATCCAAAAAGACTAACGTTCAACAAAACGGCTACATTTTTACCCGAATAGGAGAATTTGTAACCTGAAAAGATGAAGTTTCAAGCAAGATCATTTCTTACCGAAGAAGACAAATTTCATCCAAGTATATGAATTTTCAACCAAGTGATTGGATTCTCAACTTATAAAAAACAAATTTTCAACGAAAAGTCGAATTTCTAAATTTTCAGATAAAAAAATTAGTTTTTCATCAAGAAAAACGAATTTTTTACCTAAGATGTGAATTTTTGTCTGCAATGATTACTCTTCAAAAAAGTGAATGCATTTTTAACAAACTAGTTTGACTGTTATCCAAGCAGGTGAATTTTCAAACAAAAAATTAATTGCCTACAAAATTGTTACATTTTTAAACGAAGAGATAATTTTTTTCACTAAAATTATGTATCTCCTACAACAAAAAGGATTTTGAACAAAGTAGTTCAACTTTATACCAAATGAGACGAATTATCAAGAAAATAGTAGGTTCGTCAACAAAAAAAGATTAAGTTTTAACTAAGAAGTTGCAATTTCAAACTAAAAAGATGGATTTGCTACTAAAACAGTTGAGTTTTCAATAAGAAGAAACGAATTTTCAACAAAACTGTTTGGTTTTCAACCAAACACGATGACTTTTTGACAGGATTGAATTTTCAACCAAATAATGGAATTTTTGATCAATCGAGATGAATTCTAACCCAAAAATATAATAGTCGACGTTCTAACTAAAAGGAATGAACTTTCAACTGAAAATAGTTGGGATTTTATCATTAGGCTTTTATAATTCATTTCACATTGAAGCAAAGAACCGAGGAAAAGTGGAAGTTTCTTGAAAATAGGAGAAAAGCAGGAATTATTTAAGAACGGGAAAAAGAGGGGAATAGAGGTATCGGAACGTTTTCTGCATTTTAATTGAAAATATTTCTAGAAATGGAATACAACATTTTCAAAGCTTATTTCATAAGTTTTAATTCATTATTCGTGACAGTTACATAATCGATTCATACAGAGAATTCCTTTCCCAAGACTTGCACTGAGTATCAAAATTTCCTGATTTTCGGAAAGAGATTTTTGAAAAAAGCACATCATGGGTAATTTGAGATAGATGACCAGTATTCGAAAGGAGTTTAAATCTGATTTTTTTCTTTCTTCCGTTCAGAAGGATCGACAATTGACTTTAATAGAATTCTTTGATACACGCACTTTCCCAGAAAAATCGATTTGCAGTGAAAGGCCAGCGAGATGGACATGGCCGAACTGGATGTCTACGTGACAGGAAACGCAAAGCTCATGACGAGAAATCTTTTTACGCATTCGCTTTTGAATCCTGAAGCTGTCATAAACTCACTTCCATCGTCGGGACGTTATAAGCTCTCACGCCATGAAAACTCATTGAATTTAACGAAAACTTTCCACATACATTTCCCCCTTTAGCGCCCAATGAAAATGTGCTCCGGAAATAAGATTTTCAATAGATATTAATAAGTATGTGTATCAAAGTGGTTTGAAAATGCCCCCTTTCCAGTTTCATTTCAAATTCTATATTTTCAAATAATGTTTTCTACGAAATTTCCACCTAGAAGTATAATAATGTTAATGCAAAAACGTTTTGTTTTCAAATTTATCATAATGACTTTTAGTGATATCACATGTACAAATTGAATGTTCTTACGAAAGAAAAATGTTTACCAAAAAATAGTAATTCAACATCTGTTTCAGTTTAGAAGTAGGGGAAACCTCCCTACAGTAGATAATGATTTACAGTAGATAATCTTAATTAACTGGAAAACTGACAACAAATGTTCATTACTTTTGTTAGTATAACGTTTCAGCAAGGATACTATATCCTCTGACGAACTTTTATTGAAATTTCATAATTAATTAATGCGTGAGAGCAAAAAATTTATTTTTAACCTGAAAAAAAAATTTCACCTATTCTTTATTCATACTTTTTAACTTAATGAAACATTTTCATGACATGTTAATACATTAGAATCGAAGATTGAAGTTTAATGAACAATATTTATAAATACAAAGTGTTTTTTCTTCAATATTTATAAATATTTAAGGACATTTCATTGAATATTACATATTCCAACAGTAGATAACCAACAGTAGATAATCGGAAAATTACAAGAAATGTCTGTGTCAAAATTGGCAGCTCTGCGACTGTCTCGCAGTTGTTTTAAATTAAAGGTTGTGTTTGTTTGTTTATTTTGATTTGTGAAGTTTTTAAATTCAAATTATTTCAAATGATAAAGTAAGAAAATAATGTAAATTATTATTTATTAAAAAGCTCATAAATTTTAATTGTGTTTCAAGGAGCCTTTCGGAAAAGGTATAATTTTTTGGATTAAGGTACGTACAAAAACTGCACTTTTCTGTCATCGCAAGTCAGGTTAAATTGTATGAAGATTAAACATCTTGTACCAATCGCACCAACCTTACGAAATATCAGAGATAAAAAAATGTCAATAATTTAAACTTTTGCGTTTTTTGTAAAATTATCGTAGTTTCAAGTATTATTTACTCAATGAATTGATTTTAATTGTAAGTATACTAATAATAAATTATAATTATCTAGAATCGAGTATTCTAACTTGCCCAGGAGCAATACCAGAAACAATTATCTATTGATGGACAAAGGTGTCAAAATCGTACCATTGACCAGGTCTAATAAAAAAGTTTAATACAGCTAATTGATTAATTTCGTGATATTTTTTTCTATAAGAATACTTAATTAAATATGTAAGCTTTATTTAACAACGATCATCTTTCTTTAATTTTGGAAACTGATGCAGTTAAATGCTGTTGATTTTTTCCCTATCTACTGTAGGGTGGTCTCCCCTATAGCATTTACAATTACATATGAATTTGTAACAAAATTTTAAACTGAAAAGGATACATTTTCAACTGGAAATAGATCAATTTTCCACCAAAACACCAGGAAATCTGACCCGCACTGAGTTTCCAATTTGCCTTAACACGCGCTTTGCTACCTGCATATATTGTTTGTATTGCTTGTAGGAGCTATCCATTTAGTCCGCACTCTTTCAGGACTTTCCACAGTTTGCTTCTATCTACCTTCTCAAACGCTTTTTCCACGTCAACAAAAGCACGGAAAACTTTCTTTCCTACTCTCAAACTTTTCTCTGCGATATGTCTCAAGCTGAATATTTGATCCAAACATGATCATTCTGACATAAATCGATTTTGGATTTTCCATATCTTTTCTTCTGTTACTTTCATGAGCCTATGAATAAGAATTTTTGAATGAATATTACTCAAGGCACTTGGTAAGCAGTTGCTGTAATCTTTTTTTGTATATTGGAACGATAATTTAAGGATTTCAGCGCTAATACTCTATACACCAGCAGCCTTACCATTCTTCAAGTGCTCAATTTCTGCTTCAAATTCAAATTCCTTCCGTTCGTTTCAAGTCAATACAGTAAAATCAGCTATTGATATTAAAAGATGAAAGGAATCTCATAACAGTGCACTGTGATCGGCGACAAGAATTATTGTCCATAATATCGAGGAAATCGTTCATCGATGAAATGAAGAACCTACCTTATAGGTACTCTTGGGCTATACGCCGTCCAATGAATCTCTTTCTATTTGACCTAATATTTCCACTGAAGTGTCACAGGCACTCAAGTTTCACGTGAGGTAGAATCGTTTCTCGATTTATTCGTTTGAAATTCCGTTTTCCAGCTGCCTGCAAGCCGAGGTGGTCGTCTGTTCGATTGCTCAAACTCTCAGTCTGCACATTTTATATTCTGTACGAACCTGTATCCTATATGCTTCATATTACGGCTAGTTCGAAGCTGGAATGCATATATCCGATTTCTCATATCGGTTTTACGATTCTTACAATAGTTTACATTACGGACTCTTCTGGCATTTAGTATCATATCTGTAAACCTCAGGTGCCAAGAAATGAATGACTTTTAGGAGTATTCCTTTTTTCGACATGTTGCCATTTTTTTGTATTTCATATTCACTGAATTTCATGCTTTTGTTTTGTGCGCGAATTAATATTCGGGACTTTGCAGAAATAATAATAAAAATTCACATAACTGTGTCTATAATAAATGTTTTTCGGGAAAGTGCATTTGTTTTATCGTTGAATTAATCAAGCAGTGTTTTATAAACGCTTTCATTCGTTCGGAGATTCACGCAGCACAATTTAACTGGGAAAACCATTAACGCGCACAGGAGTAACGTCGAGGTTTTCCGAATTCAGTGATCCAAATGCGCAGATTCAATGAAGTATAAAATATTCTATAAAAAGGCTTCTTTGTTTTCATTTGTTGATTCGGAAAAAGCCTTTGATGAATTGAATGGAATTAAACTCTGGGAAGTTCTGAAAGAATATGGAGTCCATAGTTGAGTTGTAATAGCAATAAAAACAATATGGTGGTAAAGCGAGTGCGATGATTTTTCAACCAAAAAACATGACTTTTTCACTATGACAGATGAATTTTCTATACAAAAAGATGAATGTTCAACAAACCAGCTGAACTTTTGGCCTAGAAATATGACTTTTGAAAAAATAATTAAATTTTCAACCAAATGATCGGATTTTCAAATAAAACAGATTACACCTGAACCAATAACAGTTGCATTTTCAACCAATCAGTTGAATTTTCATGCAAAAAGAAAAGAAAAAAAATGAATTATCAGCCTGGAAAGCTGAATTTAGAATAAATAGATCGTTTCCAACCAAAAGAGATGAATTTTTGAATCTGGAATCTTGAAAAATCTGGAAAAAAATATATTTCTTGAACAAACAGTTCCATTTACAACCCAATAGTCGGACTTACGATCAAAGGAGACAAATTTTCAAAATATGCATGCATTTTTAACTAAATAATTGAACTTTCATGCCAAAAAGGCGAATGTTTTGAAAGGCAGTCAAATTTTTAACAAAAAACTTAATTTTCAACCAAAAAAGTCGAATTTTCAACGAAAAAAAAGAACTTTTCAACAAAATCATCCGACTTTTTATGTAAAAAATTTAATTTCCAAACAAATGCTTGTATTTTCAACCAAAAAGAAGGATGTTTCAGAAGACAGTTGAATTATCAGCTTAAAAGTTTAATTTTAAACAAACAGATCGTTTTCAACCAAACAAGATGAATTCTTATACAATATCTGTATTTGCAACAACGAAAAATTATTTTGAAACAAACAGTTGCATTAAAAACCAAATAGCTGAACTCTTAATCAAAGAAGACAGTGAAATTTTTAACACAAATGTCAATTTTCAACCAAGAAAGATCAACTTTCCGCCAAAATCGATCGATCAGTCTGGAAAGTTGAATTTTCCACAAATAGAATTATCTTGTCCAAGACAGATGAATTTTCAACGAAATAGTTGTATAAAAAAAATTAACTTCCAAACAAACAGCAGCAACCAAATGGTTAGACTTTCAATCAAAGGAGACAAATTTGTAACAAAAATAATGAACTTCAAATCAAATAGTTATTTTTTACGCCAAAAAGATAATTGCTGAAAAATGAGAAAAATGAATTTTTAATAACAACAAAAACTCTGTTAACATATCAGTTGATTTTCTAAACAAAATAATAAACATTTCAACTAGTTGTTATTGGATTTTCGTCTTGGATTCTATTAATTTAGTTCACAGCAAAGCGAAAAACGGAGAAAGGGGAAGTTTTTCGAAAACAGGAGAACAAAGGTAAAAATTAAAGAAGGGGAAACAGGGCAAAGATTGTAAAGACTATTATTCAATTAAAAATTAATTTATTTGAAACTTTTTCAACTTAAAAATGTTCAAATGTTGAGGCCCGCGATTTGAAAAGATTTAAACTGTGAGGAAGGATTCATGAATTTAGAAATTGTTCTATTTCAAATAGTATTCATTAAAATTTGTCTGTGTATGAAGATTAAAGAAGAAATTATTCAACTTGTGATGTGTTCAATTCAAATAGTACTATTAATTCCACTTTTGAATTTATATTTGAACAGCTTTATCGTGATTAAAATTTAAAGTAAGTTTAGTAAACTTCTGACAAAAACAAGAATAAATTGATTAGTCATAGTTTAGTTCAAAACGTGGAATTTTTTCAAAAAAGTTGAAAAAAGTCGAAAAGAAACAAAAATTTCTTATAAATGTGTAGGAACACATTATTGCGATAACTAAAAGGATACAAGTTTAATTAAATTAGAGAGATATGCCAGGATAGAGAAGTTTGGCGACGAATAGTATATGGGTAATATTCACGAAACTGTACACCTTTGCGGCTTCGGCTATTACGCATAGAAAAAAGTAAACCCAGGTCTTAGACTTATGATATTTTATCGTACAATCAGTTCATTCAATTTTTGACCATGAAATAAGTGCACCTTTTAATAAATATTTACACTATATTGCGTAAAAAATATCCAAAATGTCAGCTCCGTAATTGTCCCAAATTAAAATATTTTGCGCAAATCCATACAATTTATTTCACTAAGTTAGTATTACCTTCCAGTATCTATAGTATTTGAATCCAAGTATATAGTTGATTTTTAAGTGCGCTACAATGTTACAGAAATTACTTTTAAAGTTTCTAAATAAAGCGATGCACTTTGTCACATCATATTTCAAATAATTTTGTTTATCATACTTTCTCATGATTTTTAAATCTCGCGGTTCATTTAAACGCCATTTACTGACAATATTTCGAAGACTGACTCTCAAACTATCTAACCGACGCTCGATGGAATTTTTCTCACTCGAAATAATTCGACAACTGTGATGGTTTGTTTACAAAACAGTCCGTACAAAAAAGCCGGTCAGCTCCAAAATGCAACAAATCGCTTAAAGTAAATGAAGTCTATCAGTGATTTTGAGTTTATTTACAGTTACAGTCTAGACACAAACTGCCGGTGTGCGGAAAAAAGTAGAAGTTAAAAAATTCAATAGGAAAACGTAAGTTTAGTTATAATTGTCAGCTCCATAAAGGTCAGCTCCATAATGAAAATATTACGGTTTCTAATAAAATTTATTAGAGTGGCCTCCCATGGCAGCGTTCAACTTGGCGCAAAACACAAAACCGCAAATCACCAGACATTGCAGCCAATGACTGTGTTTCTGTGGATTACTACGAGAATATCATTGGCTGAATTATCTAGTGATTTGACGTTTTGATTTTTGCGCCAAGATTGACGCTGCCATGGGACGTCACCCTTACTACTGGAAAAGTTTGCAAACATTTTTCAAAAAGACAATTAAACTACACGATATCCAAAAATATATGTGTAAGATCAAGAAAAAGTAAAGCAGATGATAAAAATGATCAACCTACAACTCATGGAAAAAGTATACAATCCAAGAGTCTCAAATATAAAAAAGGACCAACAAAATCTGCAAATATTGATGCCTCAGCAGTTCGATCAAAAAAACTTCGTATAAAAAAGAATTAGAAACAAGTTATTATCACTTTTCTGCAATTGCTTGGTTCAGTTTTAGCTAATGAACTTATCATTTTTCAAGTCAAATGAAGGCCTTTAAATAAATCACCATATTGCTCATTAACTCTAATTAAGAGTATTGTAATCTTTAGAAAAATGTTGTTTTTTGTGTTTGAGCGGCCAAATAAATTACTAGAGTTATCATTAAATGTTAAAATACGTGTAGTTTAATCATCAAAATGTTGAAGTTCTGTTCTGTATAGTTTATTTTGAATAAATTATATTTTTGTATTTATTAAATAGACTAAAAATTTCTTTACCTCTGTCACTTCTACAGACCTATAACTTTTGTATTTAATTATGAAGCAGCGAATATTGAGGAATTATGTTTACTCATCCACATTTTATGTAAAAAAATGTACTTGAAGTTGTAATTATTCATCAGCCTCTGATAATTTTATTTTCATGCTCAGTATTCATAATATCACATACTTTACTTTTCATATCGCTAATTTTTTGATTTGCAAGTCAAGTCTATTTATAATGAAAACACACCCATTTATACAAATGGTCAGCTCCATAATACAGTGGTCAGCTCCGTAATGTGAAGTTTTTAAAAAAGTTTCTAAAATAAATTTTTTTACTAGGTTGTACTGAAAATAATGCCTTATTCTCGTGAATAATGTACTTTCAAAGTAAAAAAAATATTTACTGCGCAAAAAAATGCAATTAAAAATTTTATGATTTTAGTTGCAAAAGTGTACAGTTTCGTGAATATTACCCATATAAGAAGAGCATGATAAAGAGTGTCAGTAGAGTAAATGATGCCTGAATTAAAAGTCCTTGGATACTAATACGCCCGAGTGAAGAGGTTTAACTTGATGACTTTTTGAGGCTCTTCGCCTGGGGTGATCGCTAGATAATAATATATATAGAGAATAATAATAATGGATAATAATTGAAATTGTTGCTGTAGATTATTAATATAATCGATAGATTTTGTACAGGAAGAAAACATTCTTATGTATCTTGCGAGGTTATAAACACTTCCCGAACATATTTAACTTGAAACTTCCTCAGCTTCGTAACTGGGTTCGAAGATTCTTGAAGCGACGACATTCTCGTATAGGTATATTTTATAAGTTAAGCGACGCGACGTGCTGCTCTACCCCCGAAGCAGGCGTATTGCCATATAATTTCACAACTTTCGACGACACCCTTGACTTGTAATGTCCTCGTTTTGCAGCGAATATTCGACGAAAGCGTTAAGCATGAAAAGTTTACCACTAAAGTTCAGGTAAAAGAGGTAAGAGAAGAAGGAAATTACGACTATTATAAAAGGGTTAAAAAATGTCGACCAAAAGACATCAAGACGTTTTCACTGACCGAGAGAAAACTAAGGTACATGTTTTTGAATTTAAATGGTTCCATTGGATTTCTTTTAATTATTTCAAACTTTACAGCTCGAATTGTTTATCGAACAATCAAAAGAAAAAATTTCTATTGGAAGGAAATATTTTTCAAAACAAGAGTCGAACATTTTGGTGGATAGTTGACTTTTGTACCCGAAAAGATAATTATTCAAGCAAGATGATTTTTCAATCAAATAGTTGAATTTTCAAAACAACCAAAAATTAATTTAGGACCAAGTAGTTGCATTGACGACCGAATAGATGAACTTTCAAGTGAAAGATATACATTTTTAAGAAGAAAATTGAATCTGAAATTCAAAATAACAAACTTTCTTTCCAGAAAGATGAATTTTCAACAAAACAATTGAATTTTTGGAAGAATGATCAAAGTTTCAACCAAACCGTTATATTTTTAACCAATAAGTTGAATGTTCAACCTAACAACATGAATTCTCAACAAAAAATTGATATCCATTAAAAGAGTTAAATTTCCAACCAAAGAAAGGAATTTTAAACTACATTGATGAATATTTAACAACAAAAAATGAATTTTCAACAAAGAAATTCATTTTCCAACCAAGCAGTTGAAATTAAAAAAAATATGAATTTTCAACCAAGAAGATTAATTTTCTACCAACAGACGAATTTTCAACAAAACACATGAATTCTCAACCGGAAAAGGTAAACTTCGATCAAAAATAAAATATACAGATTCTGAGTTAAGACAATTAATTTTCAAAAAACAAAGAAAAAAATTCTTTATTAAAATGATTAACTTTAATCTGAAATTATGAATTAACAAAAAAAAAATGAATTTCTAACAAAGGAGTTTCACCTGCGACCAAGTATTTTAATTATCAATCTAAGAATTTAATTAATTACAACAAAAAATGTAATGGTGGATATTTCAATTAACAGAGAGATTTTTATTTGAGAAAAAACTCGTTAAAATTCATTCAAAAAAGATGAATTTTAAACGAAAAATTTAAGAGTTGATATTTTAACCAAAAAAGATTTTGATTTTCAATCAAAAACAGTTGAATTTGAACAAAAAACGGAATAAGAAAAATTAGTTAAATTCTCAACCAAAATAGATTAATTTTCATCGTCGCAATTGCATTTTTGACAAAAAAAAATCAAATTCCTCTTTCAAAAAAATGAATTTTCATACCAAAGGTGGGTTTACCATAAAAAAGTTGAATATTGAACCAATAGGGATTTTTCAGTCAAGAAAGAAAAAGGAAGAAAGGTTGTTGAATTTTCGAGGCTAAAAGAACTGTTCCCTACAGAAAAGGTAAATGTTCACCTTGAAAATATAAATTTTGAACCAAATAATTCCCAACGTTATAGCTGACTTTTGTCCATAATAATATAATTTTCAAAGAAAAAGGATGAATTAAAAAAAAAAACATTTAAATTTTAAAACCCAGAATATGAATTTTCCACAAAATAGTAAAATTTGCAGCCAAAGAGATGAATAAAGAAACTAAAAACATAAGTTTTTGAAACAGCTGTTTAATTTTCACCATTAAAGTTGTATTTTCAACAAAATGCGTAATTTTTCATCCATTGCAATTAATGATATAATAATAGACTTTTCAATTGAGAATAATTAACTTTCAAGCAAGAATATTTGGATTTTGTTTTTGCTTCTATAAACTTAGTTCGCATTCAAGCGAAAAAATGGAAAAAAGGAGAATTTTCTTCAAACCAGGGGGAAGAAGAGAAATTCCGTAAAAGAGAAGAATAGAGGAAAGATTGTAAAGTCTGTTATTTTTATTCCAATCACTTTAAGGAATAAACTGAGGAATAAATGCTCATACTATTTCATATATTTTTATGTCACCATTCATGACTATATTGGAAAGAAGAATATGAAGACCAATCTTCCTCCTTTATCTGAAATAAAAGAGTTTCTGATCAGATTAAAATAATCGAAAAAACGGAATGCTGCTGACCTGAAGGGATCGAACCTATTATGGGTTTTCCTCCCAAGTATACCAATCCAAAAGCTAGAGTATAAATATTCCATAAAAAAGTCTGATAATGATATATTTTTATCACAAAATCAATCGCCTATTATTCTCGGAAAATTATCTTTCCGACAAGCCATATTTTAAGGTGCTCCCTCCTGCCTTTATTTCCTATCAGGGCTTGTAATTGGATCGGCAAATCGCAACATCCCATCGCGAGACGTAAGGATAAACAGATTTCCCGCATCCTTATAAGAGAGTAAAGAGGAGAGGAGGCCAGAACGAGGTAAGGCGACCACTCCAACACGCACTGAGAGGAGTCGAAAAAAGGCTCCAGACAGAGCGAGAGGAGATTCCCTCACACTCTCTTTCTTGGACCTTTTGCTGAAAAAGAGTAGTAGTATATATATTTTTTTGCAAAAATAAAAAGGAAAGAAAACTACACGCGCTATGTTCGCGAGAGAGAAAGATTTCGTGCTGCCGCTGCTGATGCTACTGCGTTGCCGATGTTGCAGCTTTCAAGGTGCAGCTTTGCTGGTCCATTCACACACGCTTTTCGGTATGTGGGAGGATTTCCATTTCACATGTGCATTCATCGAGCAGAAATTGACTTTTTATTTCTTCTCTGAGGCAACACCAGTACTTCAAATTGCTTACAAAGTATCGGTGTCGTATATAAAAAGCTTCTTCCAGTCTCAGTGAGGTAGTTCTAAAAGATTTCAGATTACAATTTAAATGCAGTCTGCGAAATACGCGGAATATACGATCCATGGCTGTATGGGTATTGTGTATGAAGGTGATTCGCGAAACATTTAAAAATTCTATTTGTAAAAATGAAAAAGATTTAGAGGGAAAGTTGCGAGAATTTTGTTTCAAATCATGAAATTAGGGTGGCTGCGAAACTTCATTTTCAAAAGTCCCTGATTTTTTCCTGATAAATCTTTTATTTTCCCTGATCATTAATATTCAGGGACTAAAATTTTAATCTTGTGAGATTTTCAACATAGAGTCTTTTATGAAGGGAATAAAACCATTTTAGCTTGAAATTTTTAAATTTCAGGATTACTACCTTCACTCCGACCTTTCTACCGTATAGAGGAATTTCAATTCAAAAGGATGGATTCTTAACATAATTAAATTTGTATGAGAATAGTAGAATTATTAAGTGAATAGTTACATTTAACAAAATAGTGGAATTTATATATGGTCGTATATAGTTGTATATAATAGTATATAGTTGAATCAAAAAATAGTTGAACTTTAACAAATTTTCAATGAAGTAGTTGAATTTTCGTCCAATAAAAGATAACTTTTTAGCAAACTATGCAGTTGAACTTTCAACAAAATTATCTAATTTTTAACAAAGTAAGTGAATTGTTAATCTACAATATTGAATTTTTAACCTAAAAACAGAATGAACTTCAACCAATAACATTCCCATTTCAAAATATGTAATTTGATTGTTTAGAAAACAATTTAATTTTTAACAAAAAATATGAATTTTCAATCTATAAGGACGAATTTTCTGTCTAAACAGTAGAATTTGCAAACGAAAAAGATTAAAATCCAACCAAAAACAGTTGCATTTTTAACAAAATAGTTGAATTTTGAAGACAGGTAGACGAATTTTTTAGAATGAAGTTGAATCTTCAACTTAAAAAGTTAAATTTTCTATAAAGAGATAAATCCTGAAAAAAAATTAATAGTTGATATTTTAACAGAAAGATAGCGAATTTTCAAGGAAATAGTTAACAAAGTGGTTGAAGCTTTAACAAAATAGTGGAATTTATATATATATATATATATATATATGTGTGTGTGTGTGTGTGTGTACCTATATAGTTGTATATAGTAGCATGCAGTTTAATTAACAAATAGTTAAACTTTAAAGTAAAAGATACGAATTTTCGACAAAGTAGTTGAATTTTCATCCAATAAAAGAGGACTTTTTAACAAACTATGCAGTTGAATTTTCAAGAACAAAATAATCTCATTTTCAACAAAATAGGTGAATTGTCAATCTACAATATTGAATTTTCAACCTAAAAAATAGAATGAACTTCAACCAATAACATTCCCATTTCAAAATGAATAATTTGATTGCTTCAAAGACAATTGAAATTTTAACAGAAATATACGAATTTTAAATCTGTAAGGACGAATTTTCTGTCCGAACAGTCAAATTTTCAAACATAAAAGATTAAGATTTAACCAAAAACAGTTGCATTTCTAACAAAATAGTTGAATTTTAAAGCCAGGAAGACGAATTTCTTAGGACGCTGTTGAATCTTCAACCCAAAAAGGTGAATTCTCTGTAAAGAGATGGATTCTCGAAAAAAATTAATAGTAGGTATTTCAACAAAAAGATAGCGAATTTTCTAGGAAATAGTTGAATTTTCAATTGAAGTGTGGAATTTGCAACAAAATAATTAAATTTCAAGAAAATGGTTGAAGCTTTAACAAAATAGTTGAATTTATATATGGTCGTATATAGTTGTATATAATAGTCTATAGTTGAATCAAAAAATAGTTGAACTTTAGAGTAAGAGAGACGAATTTTCAATGAAGTAGTTGAATTTTCGTCCAATAAATGATGAATTTTTAACAAACTATGCAGTTGAATTTTCAGCAAAAGATTCTAATTTTCAACAAAGTAGGTGAATTGTCAATCTACAAAATTGAATTTTCAACCTGAGAACAGAATGAATATCAACCAATAACATTCCCATTGCAAAAAAAAAAAATAATTTCATTGTTTAGAAGACAATTGAATTTTTAACAAAAAAATATGAATTTTTAATCTGTAAGGACGAATTTTCTGTTTGAACAGTCGAATTTCCAAACAAAAAAGATCAAAATTCACTAAAAACCGTTGCATTTTCAGCAAAATAGTTGAATTTTAAAGCCAGGAAGATCAATTTTTTAGAACGCAGATTAATCTTCAACCCAAAAAGTTGAATTTTCTATAAAAAAATGGATTCTCAACAAAAAAAAATGAATAGTTTATATTTCAGCAAGAAGATAGCGAATTTACAAGTAAATAGTTGAATTTTCAACTGAAGAGTGGAATTTGCAACCAAATAATTAACATTTCAACAAAATGGTTGAAGCTTTAACAAAATACTTGAATTCCCAATACAAAGATTAATTCTCGACAAAAAATGTAAAAGTATATATTTTAACAGAAAAATATGAAACGTATAGCAAGGCGATTTTGTAACAAAATACGGGAATTTTTATACAAATTTTTGAATTTTCAACCTAAAAAAAAATTTCCAGCAAAAAAAATGTTCACAAATGGTCAAATTTTCAGCCAAAGACATGAATTTTTAACTAAAATGATTGATTTTTCAATCAGCAACACAAATTTTCATCAATGAAATATTTTTCGGTCATGAAAGAAAAAAAAAAGTCAAAAGCTATTCATTAAACAAAGCTTTCATGATTGGTATTTCAGTATCAAACTTGAAACTAATCTCCATCATAAATTTAAACTATTTTCTGTAGTGCAAAACATTCAATTCATTGGAAATTTATGTGGGATAAGTCCACCTAAATCGTCCAAAGATCCTTAAAGATTTAAAGCACCACTGAACAAAAAACTGCGACAGGGAAAAACTCTAGAGGACATATTTAAATTACCATCTGAGCATTTCATTCGAAATAAGGGCTCGCAGACCTTATAAATAAGCATTTCCAAATAAAAGAAAGTATTCGTGTTCGATCTCTGATGCGCAGGCAGCCGGATACCGCGAGATCGTTCTAATTTTTTGTCGAGGCAGTTCCAAGATCCAGTCTTCCTCAGATTAGCACTCCCTGAGTCGCGTGAATATCGCGTGGCTCGATCGCGACAAGGTCGAACTTTTCGCTTTTGCCGATCGGATCAACCAATCGTAAATCCATCAAATGTCGAGTTGGGAATTCACGTTATGCGCCCACGAAACGACGCCTTGACAGTCAGTCAATGAACGACTGTAGCTGGACTATTTCGTAAGTACAAACGTGTTTCGCACATTAGTCGAATTAATTAAATGCTAATTATGATAGGGTGTTGGCTCACGATGCAAGCTGATATTTCACGTCGATTACACACCACGCATCTTATTACTGCTATGGTTTTTATAATTACTTGTCTTAAGTATTTGGTCATCCCTTAAGACGATTATACCTCAAATCGAATATTCCTAAAGCCAAAACCATTCTACCACCATACATACTGATATCTCACGTCAATTATATTCACGTAACGCTCATGTTACTACTGATATCGTTTTTATAATTTTTTGTCTTAAGTATTTGATCATCTCTAAAGTCAATCTCTTAAATGCGATGGATTCTCATATCTAACGTCGATTAAATGTACACTTGCGAATCTGATTAATGCCATGGTTTTTATAATTACCTGCTTAAGTACACTGGAGTCCCGGTTTACTGGATTCTGATATACCGAATAAGGTGGTCCAAGG